>JAVYIG010011548.1:0-59964 GCA_035222895.1 Strongylocentrotus droebachiensis | reverse complement strand
ACCTTGCGGTCATTTTCACTAGATTATGTGATATATCTGGGAGCTATGGCAATCTAACATCTTTCATAAAAATCAAATCATTCCGCAATCAGAGGCTTACTTTGTCTACACCAAGAGGCTTAAATGCACAAGTCTTTAAAGACCGGCCTATCCGATGAAAATACAACTTTATATCAGTGGAAAGGTGAATGAACGTAGAATACTAATATATAATGGAATAACAAATATTGTCTCTTTCATTATTATTGAAATTATGTTATTTATTGTGTATTATTGATTGTTATATACCTCACTTAAGTAATCCAGCATCTGATTGGTCGAAATTGCATTCATAAACTTCAACTGTTCCTGTAAAATTCCCGGTAACCATGCATAAAACATTTAATATTTTTAATAACCATGGTTATTAAAAAATAGTTCAGTGTCCATGGTTACCCCCATAGGTTTACATGTTAAAAAATGGTTTGAGCGATCGAGGATACCGTATGTGTGCGAATAATTGGTCGGTAATTTCAATACAATTGAATCTCGATCGATCTTACCTACAATTTTATCTTGCATTGTTGACATGAAGACGAAAATAAACTTCCAAAAACCAAAAAACAACATCTGCCGATAGATCTTGATCTAAGTTCGTGCCAATATGCATTGCAAAAGTAAAAGAAGAGTCCGTATATGGAGCTTTTGCGAAGCATTCATCACAGCGAAGCCGGTTTCAATTCATTTTAATGTATATATTGTACAAAACTGCCAAGCATGTTAACAACGGCGCGATGGCCGAGAGGTCTGAGGCGCTGCCTTTAGCTACATCACCTTTTGTACGCAAGAGTTCGAATCTCGATCATCTTCGACAAAAAAAAAAAGTATTTTTTATTTTTTATTTTTTAGTCTATTTTTTTTCGGCATATAAAAGTATTAATGACTGCTTTAATATTCGAGAAATAGTTGTTTTTATACGCTCTCGGGAAGGTTACAATTGGGCTATTCCCCTCGGCACGCCTCGGGTAATAGCACAATTCTAACCTTCCCTTGAGCTTATAAAAACAACTATTTCTCTCAAAGCAGTCATTAATACTATATTATTTTATCACCAAAAAAATAAAAAAATTGTACTTTATTTTGAAATGTATATGACAACATGAGAAATATGAAAAAAAATTAAATTAAATTAAATGAATTGAGTATTGCACAAAAGCAATTCAAAACCTCACTTTCCACACCCCTCCAAACTTGATTTTTTTTATTCGACAAGCTTCCAACATACAACAATATACAATAATAACAGATCAAAAATAAGTCAGCTTGAACAGGATAACCCACGAAAGCTCGAGAGCTTATTTCCAGTGGGGTCCCTTACGGACATGTATAAAATTAATAAGTTAAAATAGTAATATTTACAGACAGATAAGAAAATTAACAGAACTACTTATTAAAGATAATAATAATAATAACAACATTAAACTGACGATATAAATGATATTAAGTACAAGAAGAAAAGGAAGAAGGAGAAGAAGAAAAAGAGGAGAAGGAAGAAGAGGAAAATAATGATGAATTTGTAGAATTTCTATAACGTACGAAAACATAAGTATATACAACATGAAAAGGTATGAACCGACAGAAGAATAAATATTTCAATCATATAACATGTCATTCACTTCTCTTCTCTGACTGTCAAGTATTAGGTATTCCTTTAATTTCCTCTTAAAATGATCATAGTTTCCTATTTCTTTTACACCATTGGGAAGGGAATTCCAATGTTTTATGGCATTGTAATAAAACGAATTTCCAATACTACCTACTCTTTCTGGTAAGTTAAAGTTGAATCGGCTATTTCTTGTATTATAATCATGTACGTCAGTAACAAGATCGAAGTTGGATCGAATATAATGATTCGACCTAGTATGATATATTTTATGCACGTGATGCAATACGAGTTGTTTTGATCTTTGGTCGACTTCAAGAAAACCAGCTTTAGAAAGTTCGCTGTAGCCAACATGAGTTCTTGGACCAGAACAGTTGATAAATCTCACCATTTTGTTCTGTATAATCTTCAACCTCTTTTGATCTGACTTGTTTATGTTACTATACCATGCAGGGTTAGCATAGTCAAATAAACATTGAATAAGAGCAAAACAGAGTGTACGTCTTGCTTTTAAATCCATACAACTTTGATATCTGTACACAAATTTCAGACGAGAATTTGCTTTTTTTACAACTGATTCTACTAAAGATGAAAATGAAATTGCGCTAGCCAACTCAATGCCTAAATACTTCACAGACTCTTTTCTCTTGATTGCTTGATTATTGTGTGTCACTTTGAATTCAAATAACTTTTTAGAACTACTTTTAGAGCAAAATAAAATGCTTTCTGTTTTTCCCAAATGTAAAGATAGCTTATTATCAGTCATCCAATCGACACACGTAGACAGCTGTTCACTGAGCTTTTCCTCAATATATTTAGGATCAGGATTTGAATAGAGTAGTACGCTGTCATCTGCGTACAATAATAGTTTGAAGTCGTTTATACAAATACACATATCATTTATATAACTTGAAAATAGAATTGGGCCTAAAATGCTTCCCTGAGGAACACCGCATGTTATAGGCATTAGTTTGGAACGAATATCATGAATGGCCACTACTTGGTGTCGATTAGATAAGTAGGATCTGAACCAATCTAAACTTGCCTCATCAAAACCCATTAGTTGTAACTTCTTCAATAAGACGCAATGATTAACTGTATCAAAAGCTTTTTGCAGATCAAGGAGCACCATACCAACAAAGCGCCCTTGGGAAGTTTCTCTCCTCAAATAATCAGTCAAATGAATTAGACATGTTTCAGTCGAATAATCTTGTTGAAAACCAGATTGAAATTCATAAATTATATCATTTTCTTTGAAGTATCTTTCAATTTGAACACAGACCGATTTTTCTAGAATCTTTGATGCTACGCTTAAACACTAATAGGTCTATAGTTGCTAACATCAGTTTTATCTTTCTTTTTATAAAGTGGAGTCACTTTTGCTATTTTCATATCCTCTGGAAAAGTACTCGTCAAGATAGATAGGTTCATTAAGTAACTTAGAGGCTTAAATAAAACCTTTGCACCATCTTTTAGAAATTTAGCTGGAATCAAGTCTAACCCAGTACTTTTTTATACATTCAACTTACGTAACTCTTTGAAAACAAATTGTTCACTGATTGGTAATAACTCGAAGCTGTTTTCACGTACACCTTTTCTTTCGTAAAACTCACGAATACAATCATTCTCTGCGCTGAAAAAGTCTTTGGAAGGCGGGAGTTTGTCTACTAATTGGCAGCCACATTGTGAAATGAGAATTGAATTCATCAGCGATGGCCATCTTATCATGACATAATTCCCCATCAATTTTAATGACAGATTCTTGTTCTTTTCGTTTCTTATTTTTCAATCCTAAGCTTTTTAGATTCTGCCAAAGTTTTTTCGAATCTTGTTTATTTTCTTCTATCTTGTTTTGTAAGTAATCGAGTTTAGCCTTTTTCACCTCTCTTTGGACCATATTTCTTAATACTCTGTATCTTTTATAGAGCGTCTCATCTTTTGCTCTTTTCCTCAATTGTTTGTATACTATATTTCTCTCTTGAATTAGGGAAAGAATATCTTTAGTCACTCAAGTTTCTGATCTTTGTTTTATTCTTATCCGTTTCAGTGGCGCTATCATATTCAAATTTGAGATAAAAAACATGTTGAAATATTAACCATGCCTCATTTACATCTGTACAGTCAGTTATTCGTGACCAATCAACAACAGATAGTTGAAGATTGAAAGACTCTTCTGTATATTTTTTCATGGATCTGATATCATTAGTCCTGTGATGACCTATAGCCAGTCTAATATTTTTCCGTGTACAGAAAGTAAAAGAATGGTCGCTAATACCTAGATCAATGACACCACTTTGACTTATTTTATTTTCTTTGGTACAACCAACATGATCCAATAGAGAAGAACATGTAGGTGTAACGCGTGTTGCCTCTTTAATGAGTTGACTAAACCCATGAAGACTCAACAAGTCAATATATTTTTTAGCCAGTGGCGATTTGTGAAGAAGACAAATATTCATGTCTCCTAAAAGAATTATTTCGTCATCCTTCTTTAATGTATCAAGAATATTGGACAATTTCTCGATAAACAAATTGTTTTTCGGAGGTCGATACAGAACGCCAACAACAATTGGTTTTGATCTTGGTATAAGCAAATTTATCCACAGGGATTCCGTATCTCCAGTACTTATAGCATCCATAATATTAAATGCAATATCATTTCTGATATAGAAACATACACCACCTCCAGAGCCAGAGGATCGATCATGGCGTATGATTTTATATCCGTCTATTTCAATTTCTTCATCATTTATGGAATTGTTTAACCATGTTTCAGTGAAAGCAATAATAGACAGCCTTTTTTCTTTTTCTATGGGTTAACAGGGGGCAAGTTTGCCGCAGTTACGGTGATGGCATAAGATTTGTATCTAGGCACTCCACAAAGACGCATGCATTACGGATGCATTCAATTTGGTTACATATTAACAAAAATGGCCCATTGCTTGGCGACAACTAGCCTGTCCTTATAATCATGGTTAGGGATACAATCGTATTTATGGAGGGTCCATGGTTTAAAGGTAAATACTAGTTTTGGAAATGCCCCCCTCTCAAAAAATGAAATGTAAGCTCTTATTACCAATCATGTGAACGAATATGTTTTGACTAATACGTGATGATACAAATTTTGCTGGAAAACCGCCCACTAATTGATATATTTGGTAAATTATTATATCTATCCGGACTGGATAGATATAGGGTAGTCTCATATACATCTTTCTGTGTACAGTGCTTGTAACTTTACCAAGACTGGGCCAAATTTGTTATCATTTTGATGATTCCAGAACCTTGCAGTACACACCAATACTAATGCTAGATGATCAACCTATTCTGATCGATTCCACAACGTTTCTTTCACAATGCAATCGCATGACCAGAACTGGTCTATTCCTTTTTAAGGTTATAGGTAATATTTTTTTGTCTGGTCCAGGTCTGAAGTTGGGCATTCGATTAGCATTAGAGTATGTAGGAAGATGGCTGGCGCGTGGATCGATTATTGTCACATGAGCATTATATGATTGTTGTCTCGAACTACATACCTAATGGTGTATTTGCTTTGCCTTTCACAACAACTTTCTTTTCATTCAAATCGAAAGCATTACAGTACACTAGCGTGACTAGGCACTAATCACGCAGTCTTTCAATGAAAAAGTTCAAATCAAATAAATACATGCCATGTCCGCTTTCTCCAAACGGTAAAGGGTATGGACAAATCAACATTGTGTCTGCCCATGAAGAGCAAAACTACAAATCGCTGCATTTTTAAAGAAAATTTCGCCTGAGAATGTTTCGTATATACAATCCTCTAATAGCTATTAGAGGATTATTAGAGGATTGTATAGGCCTATACGAAACATTCTCAGGCGAGATTCTCTTTAAAATGTTGAACATTAGGCCTATGTAATTTATATCAAGCGATCATCATCATTGTAACAATATTATTCATCATATTTGTGGGATCCATAATATTTAGGAATGTTCACAGGCAATTTACATGGAGAATAATCGCGACTCATACCATGTTTGTGGGATTGCGATAATCATAGACCATTTTCGTAAATTAATCAAGTTTAATGCACAATTTTGGTTAATTATTGCCTCGTTTCAAATACCTACCTAGCAAGAATTAATGTATGCAATTCGCATTCTGACTATTGAAACACAATTAGTAGTACATGCAATTTGAATATACATTCTAGCTCTATTACCTGTATACGTGTGTAGCTGTAAATCCAAATGGATAAAGTAAAATATAATTGATCGGAAATATAAATATTCCAATTGAAAACCACGAACATGCCAATGGGCTGCCCAAAGCCCATTGGCATCCCTCAGTCTAGGAGAAGAAAAATACATGCAAGGTCATTTCGTCTAGCTAAAATAGTAGGCCTAGTGTAAATACAGCCTGCTATAGAAATACAAAATCTGTAAAAATACAAATAGGCCTATACAAGAGTGCGTGAACGCATTTTATGAGGTAATAGTTTTTGTTTAAACTTAGTAGCCTATTTTGTAGACTAACTATATTAATGGTCATCAATTGATTTATATACAGCACAGTGTAGACTCTTGAAAGTGCATACTGGATCCAAACCAATCGCGTTCGCTATAGGAAAAGAAAAGGAACAAAAACCACATGATCACGACCTGATCTATTTTTCTTTTAGATATCCCGCGGGTCTCTGAGAGAGAGATTCCAAAGTCCAATCGGATGTATTTGTGCTTCAAGGATATGTTTACCGTTTATGATTTATCACAAATAATTATTCTCACCTTGAAAGGAATATTATAAACAATGTATGGTAAAAAAATTATGATTCAAAGTAAAAAGAAATGAAATATATATTTTGATGTTTATCAGATGTGAGATCATTACTAGAGTCTCTTTTGTTAGGTGTAAATGAATTGCAAATATATTTTTTCTGTACATTCCAATTTAGAATGTTTGTAGTTATAATATTTAGGCACGCCATAACTGATGTTGTTTAAAGTAAGTGTTTATAATAGAATACAGAACGAATGACTTTAATATAGCAGCTTTGTGTGTAATATTATGTGTGTGATGTATATGTAGAATGCTGCATAATGACTTATAGAATTATAGACTATATACAGTTGCCAAAAACTATAGGCCTTCATATTATGGTATTGTAACGGCCTCTTCTTGACTCCATGTTGATGATTATACCAGTCTATAGTGTTTCTGGGCGCCGGAGGTGCATCCTATCCCCCCGGTGCATCCCCTTCCTATTATATCCTCAATCTCTTTTCTCTGCACACCTGTTGCCAAACAGTAAACATCAAGCATTCGTATAGCATACAAGTTTTAATACCAGCGAAGCTCGACTTTTAAGAGTAAGCCTACGAATCTTAAAGGTACTCTGTCCCTTTTGCAGCCAACCTCAAATTCTGTAGAACTTTGCGGGAATTATGAATATGTCATGTATGTCCTATCTGTGAAATTTAAACGTTAGCAGTGTCCTAATATTCAAATTATGCAAGGAAACCCGTTTACTTGCTAGACTTCACTGTCAGACACTATTGAGTGACTGGCTGGCTTTTTTTCTTCTTTGGTAATAACATACATGAAATGAGTTGTAAAGGGTACATGAGCATTTGTCTACATCAATAACCCACTTCTTGTGATGGCCAAGATTAAACTGATTGAATCCTTGCGCAGCATAAAACGTATGACCATTCGGTACAATTGTCTGAAAATCAAGACTATTACTTTTGGGCTCTATAGCCCTAAAGTCGATTTGACAATTACTAATAGTCGTTATTTTCCCACTTGAAGACATTTTCAAGTCCCACCTTTTTTAGGGAAGTTCTAAATTAGTATTATCTTTCAAATGCAGTTGGAATTTAACTTTTTCATTTTTTTGGCCTGCAAATGGGACATACACTGTTAAAACAAGTATTAAAAAACTGCGGATTAAAAAATTGTTGATTAAAAAACGCTCAACCATGGTTAAAAAAGTAGTGTTGATTAAAATTTACTTTTAATCTTGCGTTGGTTAAAAACAGTGTTGATCAAAATTATTCCTTTTAACCTATGTTGGTTAAGTCTAAGTCGTTGGCAAATTTTTTAACCCAGCATGGATTAAAAACAAAATTCCGACAGTAATGATAGCCCCCTTCCGGTTAAAGTTTAATCAATGTTGATTAAAGTACTGGTCACGTGACCCAACGGAACGATATCGAAGCGCGTAGCTAGCGATCGCTCGACATACAAATAAAGTACATGCAAAGCTAAGTACATGCAGTTTACGCGTGCGACAAAATTAGCAATGGAGGTTGTCGCGAGGACCTGAGAAATGAGGGTTTGGACGGTCTTATCTCCGTGTTTTCAGGTAAGAAATTATTATAATATTATTATCATCAATTCTAAGATTGTAAGGAAGAAGTGAAATAAGGTTCTTGCTCAAATCAAAAACGATTTGTGTCCCCTAGGCTGTACGTAGCTCAACCAATAAGTAACATTTTACTTGCACCGTGCACCTGGCTCTCTCGTAAGCACACACACACTCATCAGTCTGCAAGAATCTTCAATCGTGAAGGAGGCAGACCCAATGAATTACAGAAGGAGAAGTGAAGGCCTCTTACGGATCACCTACCCAAATTGCATGCATGAATAATAATCTTATTTTTAAAATCTAATTGTATCTAATTGTTTAAAACAATTAAATATAAAATAAGATGTCATCATCAAGTGAAACGTCTTTATGCATGCAATTTGGGTAGGTCATCCGTTACACTTACTGCCTGAGCTACAACCTACGGGCCGGGACACAAAGCGTTTTTAATTTGAGCAAGAACCTTATTTAACTTCTTCCTTACAATCTTAGCATTGATGATAATCATATTAAACAATTTCTCACCTGCAAACACGAGGATAAGACCTCCAAACCCCCGTAAGTTTAACCAACATTGGTTATAACTGTAACCAACAACCCACTAAAGTTTAACCAACATCGTGTGAATCAAAAAAGAATTAACCTACAATGGTTACACTTTTAACCAACGACCCATGTAAGTTTAACCAACATCATGTGAATCAGCCCCGAACAAAGCATAAATAACCAACAAAAGATTAAAGTTTTAATCAACAAATGGTTAAAGTTTAATCAACACCGTTTTAACCAACATTGAGCAAATATTTTTAACCAATAATTGATTAAATTTTTTAATCAACCACAGGTTAAATTTTAATCAACAGGCTGTTGGTTAAAGTTTAACCAACGATTGTGTGATTCACCTGGTAATCCGTGGTTGATTAAAATTTTAACCAACTTGATTAAAAATTGTAATACTTGTTCTAACAGTGTAGTACCTTTAAATGACTGTACATCTTAACCATCGTTACCACTTGCATCTAGCTATACTAGCCACGTCCAACATCACCGCACCCACCACCACACCCATCACGAACACCACCGTACTGCTCATCCCCCACAGTATCATGCCCCCGGCGCCAAAATAGTCAAACTTACCCATCGTAGCGGACCGGTGGCTCTTCCTGCCCCGCTGCTATCCCGCACAGGGCCATGCAAATTACGCTGATCCCCGCCACTATCCTGCCATTCACATTCATCATATCTTCAGCCTCTGTGTTGTCCAACAGTCCCGTGCGAACTGAACAAAAGTCTCTAGCCTCTCTAGACTAGACACAGAAAAGGGCACAAAGTTCAAATACTTTCGGTATCGTTTACATTGAGGCGCACTCAAGTGAAGATTCCCCATTGAGATATTAGGGACTTTTAGATTTGCGTGGACTGATACGTGTGACGTCCATTCAAGGCAGCCCCAGTCATTTTGACCAGCAGAAAAATATATTTTTTCACTATTTTTCATATATTTTTTCACTATTTCTTCATTTCTTGATGTAGTTTTTGGCTATTTTCTTTAAAAATAGTCAAAAAACTACACTATTTTTTGTATATTTTTTCCATTTTCCCCAACGAGGTGGCTATTTTTTTACTAGTTTCATTAAAAAATAGTGGAAAAATAAAATATTTGTTAGCTATTTCTATTTTTTCACTATTTTCCCCAATTGTTTCTCTTTTTTATGCACTATTTTTAAACTATTTTTTCTTCTTTTAGATGTTTTGACTATTTTCCTGCTATTTTTTGCACTTATCATAACATGTGAACCTATTTTTGTACTATTTTTTTGTCTTTTAAAAGTTAATCACTATTTTACTGCTATTTTTTACACTTAACATGTTAACATATTTTTTCGCTTTCAAATGTAATCACTATTTTCCTGCTATTTTTTGCACTTAACATGTTAACGTATTTTTTCGTTTTCAAAATGTAATCACTATTTTCCTGCTATTTTTTGCACTTAAAGCAGAACAAATTTGACCTATGATATCGTCTTTAAAAGTTAATCACTATTTTCTTGCTATTTTTTGCACTTAACATGTTAACCTATTTTTTCGTTTTCAAAAGTTAATGACTATTTTTTGCACTTTAAGCAGAACAAATGTATTTTATACTATTTTTTGGTCTTCAAAAGTTAATCACTATTTTCCTGCTATTTTTTGCACTTCTTTTGGACTAATCAAATAATGTTTTTGTTTTTCTGCTTAGATTTTTCAACCATTGAGTGTGATACTCTATTCCTATTATAACTGGCACCAGTATAAGCCTTTCGTTGAGAAAAGGGAAAAATAATCAAAAGCAAATTTATTTCTGATATCAAAACAACTTGTAGCTCAGTTAGTGAAGTATCTGGACATGTTTCACAGGCGGTGGAGAAGAACATATTTGTTACAAATGTCTGAGCCTTTCTGTAAGACAAGGCTCTCGGTCCTTATTTTTTAGAGAACAGGGAGCCGTTTTTTCCAGGACCAGAAACCATTCCCAAAATTAATGAAAATATGTATTCTTGTCAATTATTGTCAATTATTATCTTTTATTTGCTCATTGGTCTATCAGTATACAATAAAGTAAACACTGCACAGCAGTGGTAGCACAGTACTCTCTGCCAAGGCATCGTTATACATAAAAATGAGCAAGAACTTAGAATAGAGATATAAGAACCTTTAAAAAAAAAAATCATGGCCACTATAATATAAGCGACTATGAATACAGCCAGCCCTAGTCATCCTTAAATGTAATAATATGAATTTTCAAAATATCAATTAATGTACATTATGCAAGCACCAATTCACAATGTTTACTAAAAATGTGAGTATATACAACATTGAATCATTAATAATTATGTGACATCACTAACATGGAAAACATATGATAATCACATAACTTTTCTTTCACCAGGCTAAAAGGTAATAGAAAACTCTCTTAACATTACTCTCATTTTTGTTTTAAAATAACATGCCAGTTGACATTTATTGTGTAAAAAAAGAAGGGCAGTCTGCCAAAAAGTGATGGTACGGTAGAAGAGGCTGCAGTGTCAACACTCAACAGAATTACAGAAGCAAAACTATTGACGAGCCTTCACTATGCTGCTAGCAATTTGAAATAAAGTTACCTAACAAATTCATAACAGTGACTGTTGAGAGTATGCTTCACGGCAAACGTCCCTCCAGACTGAATACGTTTAATCAATCAATGCGACCATAATCAATCCTAACATTGTACCTAAAACCAACGGTGTAACTGTTTCTTTTGATACCTGGCCTGTACTTCCAGGAGGTGATTAGTACGCCATTTAATTTCAATCTCAAAACGTATACCGTTTTATCTTACGGCCATGAATATTTGGCAGATTCACATCATAATTTGAAAGCTTTAAACTACCAACAACAAAAATAGTAAAATACCATTCCAAATGGAATTATTAATCTGGAAGGATCTGTACTCTGATGCATTCCAGAACTATTTTAGTGATACGTTTATCAACTTTGTCAATCAAATTCAATTAACATGCCTCTTTATAGTTTCATTCATCATACATGATACATGACAACTGTTGCTTCATCCACCTTCTCATCACTATCAACATCCATTGCATCAGATATATGCAGATTGCTGCATAAAACTCTTTGACAGTTTCAAGGTAGGTGCGTGGTCCATGCATAGCAGTAGCTGCTGGATTTTTCTCTTCAATGTTGATGGCTTCTGCGTGCGAGCAAGAGCTTTTAACATCCATCTGTTTTGTACGCTGCTATGAATGCATCTTGTCTTGGAATCCTCATAGAGCGCGTGGAAGATGTCATCAATGCCCCCCCCCCCCCCCCTCGTCAAGGATTGCTGCTTTTCAAAGGCGTTGGGATGGATGACGGCATACCAGGGCTGGCCGTTAACCTGAATTTGGATAAAAGAGTAAAATTAAAATCAGTAAAATACAGCAAAAGCAATATCCTAGTCAGAATGAATTTACTTTTGGATTAAAATCAAAGAGGATTTTGACCAGTGTGTTCCATGCACGTCGCGTTTTACTGCGATTGTGTAGTTAAAACAACATGCTAGATGTATGCCAATCTAACTATCGTAGCTGTACCCTGGACATATTACCAACAAATGAAAGAAGGAATTTTGAAAGTAATTCTTTAAGGAATTCTTTCCTGTTTTTTTTGGACCGTGTTATTTATTATTGCTTTTTCATAACTAATCTTAAATCAAGCAAACCATCATTTTAAAACCATGCCAAATTTTAGCTTTAATAGCTAACAGCTCAGGTGAATGAGACAAAATGCAATATGGCTAGGCAGTATTATTTTTAATTAAGAAAATCATGTTTAGTAAACCAGCAGTAGCTACTGCTGGTAGCACAATCACTCATCACTCATCAGCATCACAATGACTGCGCCAAAAAGAAATTATATTTTTGACTAGGATTAGGAAAAATGTTTCAATTTATGCTTTAAAAGGGCTCCCACCGACTATTGTTGATTCTAAGACTAATGAATTATTATTTTAGATAATTTCATTGCCCCTAACAGTAACATCTATCTTATATCTTAGGCTTACGTCTTATTAATATTAATATAATAATCAATTCAAGTTTTTTTTCTTAACCAGCTTTTTTGAATTTTGTATTGATTCCAAAACAATACTAATAATTCTTAAAAATACAGGCCTTTTTCATCTTGACATGATTCAATATATTTTCAATACATAGATTGTACGATTGATGAAACAAAAATGAAATCAGATGAAACAAAAATGAAATCAGAGGAAACAAAAATGAAATCGCAATCCTAACATCAAATTACACACATGGGACTGACTTGGGTACAAACAAACTCACCTTCAGTACTGCACGGTTTCTCCGCTCTTTTGCTTTGGATTTCATCCATTCTTCTCCATTTTTCTGTGTTTTCCTGGGGATATTTGATATATCAGCAGCTCATTTAAGTCTTTCATCCATGATGAAAACGCCAGAAAATTAGGTATTTCGAGACGCGAATAGTACAGTAAAATCTGGGGAATCTGGGTGGATATCGTGCTCGTTGAGCCTATAGTCTTAGAGCGCGCCAGCGCAGCTAGGCTAGCGCTCGCACACACGTACACATACATACATATAATATAGGCGATTTGCATGCTATGCGCGCGCGCAATACAAAGATTGTACGTTGAATTTGAACGCAAAGACGTTTAGGTCGATGAACAGATTAATCATTTGATTAGTTGCAGCTAAAAAAAAAATATGTCGCTCATTGTGTTTGAAAAAAATTAAATCGTTATAAAACCTGAAAAAATACCGGCATTTTTCCTTCGAAAATATAATTAACAAATACTTATCTGTGGTTTTATGTAAGTGTTGATGAACAACGCATGCGCAGTATTACCATAAAATAACAGTACAGCGGGAAGTTCGATTAATGAGTTACGATATCCTCATCAAATTATCCGAAAGTCATTGAGATATAGGCCTATATATAGGTCTAGTTTTCCCCAAGAGAAGCGATTGAGTATGTGATTAATGTCTTCCAGTACTGCAGTAATGATATTCCCGTGAACCGATCGCGAGCAAGCAAGAAACCAGCCAGATACAGTGATGATAAGTTGAACTTTGAAGGTGAGTAGCTGTATAGTGCATGCCGAGTGCATGATTCTGAGACGACCGTTGGTTGGCCGTTACGCAATACTGACTGAGTAGACCCTAGATCTATTTTAAATTCTAGAATCTAGGTTAAAAGTTGTTAGATGTGAAATCCATGGATACAGGTTCTGAAAATAACCTAGGGATGATATTTACTTTGAAATTGGGTGAGAAATAGTCTAGTGAGATATTGACTTAATAAAGATCGGCAAATTTTACTGCATTTCATTCCGAAAAAACAAGGGCAAGGCAGGGTCCAGATGCAGAACGCAGAAGGCAGAAATCCCAATTTTTTATTTTACTTTTTAAAGTTGATTTTTATCAAATTTGTAATAGATAGGGTCTAGATCTACACCAGTTTACGGTTGTATCAGTGCGCATGCGCAGACATGGGCGCCATTTTAAATGGCGAGTAAACAAAGCCAATGACCTAGACAGTAGGGGAGCTGGTCCCTAGAATGAGGATCGTCCTCATAAACGCAGACAAAATGTGTCCTGAAAAATAAGGGTTGTCTGCATTTTCGAGGACGTTTTTTTTCATCGGCGCTCTGGGGGTTTAATGTTACAGAACGGCCTGCTGGCGATGCCAAAAGTGGATTCCCAGGGTGAAAATAACCCTAGATCTAGTTCACTTCACCGTCTACTTTTATGGGTTGTCCGTCTTCCCAAGGATTGCTCATAATGTGAAGGTCTCTGTAGGCCTACAAAGTCAATGTAAAATGCATCAAGAAAATCATTGCAGAATCCGTTTTTTGCCAAAAATATGAAACGTCTGCGAAAATGCAGATGGTCCTTATTTTTTAGGACGCATCGGTCCGTGTTTATGAAGACGATCCTTATTCTCGGACCAGCGCCCCTACTGCTGAGGCCATTTGGTTTGTGCGTAAATTAAGATTGCGCCCATGCAAATTATGATGTGAGCGCCCAGCGCAGCGCGCAGGCAGTGATGTTATCATAATTTGCATGGGCGCAATCTTAATTACGCACAAACCACTGACCTCTAGAGGTCATTGGATTTGTTTACTCGTCAATTAAAATGGCGCACACAACCGTAAACTGGTGTATTAAAATATGTTTTTTTGATATCATTGAAAGGTCTATGTTATAATCGTATCACTCAGTTAACTTATAAAAAAAAGTTATATCAATAAAAATAATCATCAATTATCAGTCTGACTTTTACAGTTTTACTTTTAGTTTTTACTAAAACTTTTAGACTTTTTTAATTACAGTTTTACTTAGATCCAACCTCTAGACCGTCTAGTCTAAAGGACCTGTACTGTTACTAATTACTAAGCGTATAGATTTCTAATACTAGATAGAGTCTACATGTAGTAGCTAGTAGACTATCCCGTCTGTATTTTGTAAAATAATTTAAATCATATAATTTTTTTTTTCCCTCTAGAATATGCATGCACCCGTCGTGTTCACACAGTCAAACTGGATAAGGTGAAGAGCTAGTATAGAGGTTGGTCTTCAGCATCGAAGTTCGGACGGTGGCTGGAGGATGAGGATCGATGGATGGGAGGCGTACGATGAGGCTAACAAGACGTGGTAGCTTGGCCTACTCTGTTGTCATGCTTGAAAGGACCCGTAAGTTATAGATTTGTATGCCTCTGCCTACCAAAGGTGGGTGCCGGAGCTGAGGCAATAATGGCCCAAATTCACAAAGGATGTTCTAATTTAACCCATGGTTTAAACCCTCATTTACATAACCCATGGTTTAAAATTATCGCAAATTAAGCGCAGACTTGCGTGCGTCTAATAAATGGACCTCCGACTGTGTCACGCTTATTTTGGGCTAAATTTAGACCATGTGTCATGTAACTATTCCATGGGTTAAAATCAAACCTTGTGTTTATTTGTGAATTATTCGGGCCATTTTGTTTCGTGTTGCTGCATGCATGTCTGTCCGTCCGTCGTCTTTTCATTGTTGCGATAAATTAAGAAGCAATTGACAGATCAAATTCAAACCTGGCTCATCTATGTATTTATATCATGGAAGTAACGATCTGATTAGATTTGAGGTCACAAGGTCATTGTACACATTAGAATGGAATGGTTCTTGCAATAACTTGTTAACCATTTGACAGATCAATTTAAATCTTGGTTCATGTATGCGTGTGCAAGTGACGATCTAATTAGATTTTGTGTTCAAGAGGTCTGGTCAAAGGTCACAGAGGTCATTTTTTAAAGTTCTCATTCTTTCATAAAATTTCAGTTTCACTTCTCAAATTCAAACTTGACACATATACTAAAGTAAAAAACATCTAATTCCATGTAACTAAATATCACAAAAATATATCAATGATAAGTAAAACATAATACCAAATGATTTTATTATATTTTTATATCATTGATATGTCGTATCAGTTATCACATTCATCTTAAAGATCTCTAGTATCCCATTCATGCATGCCTTTTTTCCAGGATATATTTTCTAAAATGATTTAAATCATATGCATTTTTGTTTTCTTTTCTAGAATATGCACTCATCGTGTACAGTCACACTGGATAATGGGAAGAGGGTGGTTTTGAGCAGCGAAGTTCGGCAGGTGGCAGGAGGATGAAGATCGACGAATGGGAGGCCTACGATGAGGCTAACAAGAAGTGGTACTCTGTTGCCTTGCTTGAAAGGACCTGTAAGTTGTACACTTTTTAATGTTAAATAATCGCCTTTGTTGAAAATAAAACTCTTCACCAGATTAAATGGAGACTTTAACTTAGTTTGCATGTCATCTATTAAAGTCTTTAATATTACTCTGTTACCTGTCAAGATCGACTTATGTGAAATCCTATACTTTTCAAAAAGCTCTTCTTTTATGGCTTTTTTATGGGCAGCATCCAGAGAACTTTCCTATCATTCTATTTCTGAGCATCGTGTTGTTTGAGCCAACAGTAACATGTCATGCTGCTCTTGGCAATTCTGATAAGCATCACTAATAATTCTTAATATTTTTGTTCTGTTTATGTTTATATCTTTCAGCAATTCATTGCGAGAAGATCGAAGGGGGCCGGACACAAATCAGCTGAATTTTGGCAGGCTCTGAGAGTAAAGATGGAGGGAATCAAATATAAGGCTAAAAACATGTTAATCTTCTTCAGAATACACAAAGTAGATTACGACCAAACTTGGCAGGAGTCATCCCTTAAAACTAAGTAAGGGGATCTTAATTTGTTCAAGTGGGGGGGGGGGGGGGGGGGGGGGGAGGTGCACCAGGGGGGCCCAGAAAAACAAAAAAGCCAAATCAACATTGTCTTCTTGAAAAAGCATAATTGTGTGCGAACAGTATCTCAATTTACTGAAAAAAATTACAAAAGTGCCCAGCTTGCATGCTCAGGTAAGCACAAGACCCACAGTCTATTACTTTTTTGCTTTTCATCTTTAAGTGTTTGTGTATTGGAGGGGGGGGGGGGGGTAAAGTATAGTGTCCATCAATGTTATTTATTGTTTTTTGTTTATCAACTGCCAAACAATAGCTGCCTTCTGCATCAGTGTGTTAAAGGCCCACTGCACTACTTGTAGCTACTTGCGCCCTCTATATAACAAACAATGCCTACTCGGTGACCATTGGTCCCCCATGATCCTCTTTTTCTTATGTTAACTGAGAGCTGAGTTGATGAGATAACCACCTGTCCAGTGACCTTGCAGGGTAGTCTAATCCCTCCTGTAAACTACGGCAGATAAGCTTTAATAGGTGTACTTTTCATATATTTAATTATATTCAGGGCAAATATTAACCTTGCCTTTCAGTAGCCATATTACTTGTATAGTGATGCATCGATATATGCACAATATTGGATTTTTTTGTTGTTGTATGTGCCAAACAGGTTGGTGGAATGTCATGTTTGGTATTTATGATACATTTTTATGTATATTTATTTAATTTAACAGAAACCTATCTATCACATACAGTCAACTCTCGGCTGCCTAAGTCGAATTTGCATAAGATGAATGCAGGCCTAAGTCGAAGGTGTTATGTTAGTCTTTTCTTTTTATTTTCCATTGTTTTGACCTTGCATTAGTCAGATCTGGACACTTTTAACGTAAAAAGAATATTTGTATACCACTGTTTTTAGAATTCTTACCCAAGATTCCAGCATTAGTACTAATTAGTACCAGCGGTGACTGATTTCATAACCCACTGATTGAGCCCATGAAAATTATACAAATTTCATTTATCTATGCGCCCAATACTTTGTGGTCTAATAATTATTTTCCTGGCTGTATATTGTACATTATATACACTGTATTACTGTAACTATTATTTGCCGAAGATAAACCGTTTCTTTTTTATATGAACTATGTGCTACAATCCCCTTGCCTTTCAGTTTATTAGGATGCACATTTTTTTTTCTACATTTCTTTTTTAATTTTTGTTTATATATATATTTTTTTTAAATATTTTTTATATCTAGGATAAAACAATATCTCGACGTCAGCCAAATTTTCAGGCATCTTCTTGTGTAGGGTCCATGCTTTTTCCATGATCAGCTGTACAAATTCATTGATGTATATACCATTAAACTGTATATATTTTAATAATTTCTCTCAATTTGTGTTTTTTCTATAAATTCCACTAATCTGAGATGTGTGTGTATTGTCAGCTCTTTTTTAGGGTTGATGTGATTGTGAGAGGATATAGATGATGATATAGAGGGTGTATTGTGATGGTGACTGCAGTGTGCCACAACTGTTACAAGACATTTGAAAAATATGTACATATTTTGTTTATTTCTATTTTTCAGCTATTTTAAGCGGATCCCATAACAACTAAGCTGGATATATTTTTAAGATATTTTTTTTCTATTTCCCATATATTTTCTTGCTTTTTTGGGGGTAACAAAATAGTGAGAAAATATATTTTTCATATATTTTTATACAGGTTTAGACTTTTATTTCGTATATTTTCTGTATATTTTACTATTTCTTCGCTTTTTTTGAAGCGTTCCAAAAACATATAGGCTAAAAATATATTTTTTTGCTATTTTTTTGCTATTTTTAATCTATTTCTGTACTATTTTCCATCTATTTTTTTAGAGAGAAGAAATAGTGAGAAAATATATTTTTCATATATTTTTTCTACAGTTTTCGACAAATTTATTTCATATATTTTCTGTATATTTTTTCTATTTTTACGCTATTTTTAAAGCGTTCCAAAACTGTGGCCTAAAAATATATTTTTTTGCTATTTTTCTTCTATTTTCAATCTATTTCTGGACTATTTTCAATCTATTTCTAGACTATTTTCCATCTATTTTGGGGGAGAAGAAATAGTGAGAAAATATATTTTCTTGGTCTATTTTTCATATATTTTTTATATAGTTTTAGACTATTTTATTTCGACTGGGGAGTGCATTAAAAGGACGTCGACCGTATGTAGCAATCCACATTGTCTTCGTGCAAATCTAAAAGTCCCTAATGAAATCTATTATAATACCACCTGGAAACGACTGGTAAGCTGTACTGCCATTATTATATCCTCTGTTAAATCCCCGATTAATACATGACCACAAAGCCGCTTACATGGAAATACAAGGTGTCAGAATGAAAATCTACACTTCTGATGATCTTTAAGCGAAAGTTTGAAGGAAAAAAAAGACTAATTTTGACATTGAGTTGAAGGATTATAAATTTATCTTCTGTGTGCCCATGCCTTGAGCCAAAATGCATGGCCGTCCAGAGGATTTTTTTATGTTGGGGACCGGGGTAAAATGCAATAAATTATTGAACATTTATTGCATTTTCTGTTTTTTAATTTTATTTATGGAAACTGCCCCCTACCCTAGCCCCTGCTGCGTACAGTCATGGTTCAGTGACAAAACAATAGCCTCGTAACTGTGAGGCCCCATGATCAAAACCGTGTCGATGTGCTATATTAGTGCCCTTTTGTGGGGCATTAATCCTCATTACTGTCATTTATGACTTGAGGGCGTAGGTCCCCTAGTTAATAAGCATAGTAGCATACACATGCTTTAGCAGTCCCGCAAAACACATTGGCAAATTAGTATTCAATAAAATCTGAGAATGTATACTATTATTTAGATCTATTATTTTTAAATAATTTTAAAAATAATTCCATAAATTGGGGTAAAACTAAAATATTCCACCTTTATGAGCGACAGTGTATGTAAGACATTCTCAAACCTGATTGGAAATTCCTTCATGACTATGTAACAGTCAATATTTGTTATTGCGAATTTGTATGTATATTCATATTGTATGTCTCATGCTGCCAATATGTAAATGAGATGAATAATCAACAAGGGCACCAATCATACTGATACCATACAAACGTACTATATGAAAGTAATCTAGAAAGAATCATAGATTTTAAGAAGACAAAAAATGTCTTTAGAAGAATGAAACTAGTGGTGAATTTTCACATATTTAAAATGCAAGAAAATATTTGTTTTATATACAAGTCGTACGAGGGCGACTTCACTTACCATACGTAAAGGCGAAACCACCCAGCCTCCTCTGCCATACGTATTGCCCTATTTATTATTTTAAAAAAGAGGAAAAAAGAAAAGAAAAAATTGGCCTAATATGTTTAGTACTACAAGAAGATTCGAACTTAAGCAAATCCAGGAATCTTAGCCCCTTTCGGTATAGCAGGGGCGGATCCAGCCGGTGTCAAGGGGGGGGGGGGGGCAAATCTTGAGAAATTTATTAGCGCCGACTCAGCCGGTCGGTGAATAAGCGGGGGGGGGGGGGGGGTGGAGGGGTAAGAGCACTTTTTTTTGGGGGGGGGTCCAGTTTTTGAATAAAAATTTAGAGCCGACTCAGCCGATCGGTGAATAAGCGGGGGTGGGGGGGGGGGGGGGGCTGTAAGAGCACTTTTTTTGAAGGGGGTGAAAATATAATTTAACAGGGGGCCCCGCTTTTGTTTTTTGTTTTAAAATTGTTTACGTTATGATCCTGTCTCCATTTCATAGACAAACGTGATATTGATTTTGTAGACAAATTGTGATAAGAATAATAGTGTGATTCAAAATCTCATAATCTTCTGTTAAAAATTCAGAATAAGCCCATATTTTGCACTTCAAATTTCGATAAAGTGCAAAAGCGGAATTCGAAGCAAGTCGAACTCATTACCCATCCCCTAAACCCAAATTACCCCTTTGGGATGGAAAACACTACTCAGTATATTAAAGCACCTCCCTCATAAGCAATGCTCCACTCCTTAACATATGTTAATAGGGGGGGGGGGGGCAAAAGTAGATAAATATGTACATCTATCAAAACATCAATTGTTCAGTGGCATAAGATGGAATAAAATTTCCGGGGTTGGATTTTTTCGGGTGTTGACAACTTGACCCCCCCCCCCGGGAAACAGGGTCAGTTATTAAGGGAAACAGTCAACTTCTAACATAGTTTAGGCTCCTCCTACCAATCATAACATTTAGTAGGCAATCTTTCTCAAGCAAAATAATTCTTTTCTTACATCTGTTGCCTATAGAGATCACTGGAGCGAGGGTTTGATAGTAAACAGGAGTCCCTATTCAGTGAAGGTCAGGATTAATCATTATGATCCAGACGGATTATTTCACCTTTCTTGACCAGAAGCGTGTTTCAAAGTCAATAATATTGACACCGTCCTCTCAAATGATGTGTCCAGTATTTTGGGCGTGTTCTGCAACTACTGAAGGAAAGGGCTTGCTCGATCTAAGGACTATTTCGTGTTCTTTTATGGACCCCCTTATTTTTTCTAATAAAACAAAAGTCACAATCAGTGAGAGCTATCTTTTAGACAATATTTTTCTTTTCTGGTAATCAACGGGACTCATGTTCCAAAGAGGAGGTAGAGGGGGGGGGGGGGGGGGTTGGAGAATTATTATAATTATGGTTGACACCATCATTTTACTTTTGAAGAAAAGAAATTGAGAGGTTGAATTCAAATTTTTATTTCATTCATTTATTTTATTATTATAATACAAATAATGATTCTTTTTTGGGGGGTGGTGGGGGGGGGGGTGTTGAAATAACTCACTCTTTTATTTTTCCGGATGGGTACAAATTATGTCTCCCGTCATTTGTAAATGCCTCGCCCATACACACGCACACCAGAAACACACTCGCACTCGAGTACTCTGAAGTAAAGATGGATTTGTTTTTCTTTCCAAGCGTTCACGTCCAATTTCATATGACTTTTAGTGATGTTGTATGTTAAATCTTTGTCAAAATGTTTTCATTGTATTTTCTCTTTCCCATCCTTCTTCTCCCGCCTTCACCCTCTCTCTCTCTCTCTCTCTCCCTCCCCCTCTCCACCTTCTTTTTATGTCCTCGCATTCTCTCTCATTTACACCAACCTGTCTCTATTTCTGCTTTGTAGCTTTCTCGCTTTATTTACTGAACCTAAATTCTCAATGCCGTCTCTTCCTCTCCCTCTCCCTCTCCCTCTCCTCATCTCTGTGCATTCCAATAAAGTTTATTAGTCAACACATGGTCTATTGTTAATTCAGTATGGAAATATAGAACACCGGTGCAAAGAAATAGACATATATTTTGATCTAATTTATTACATTTTGATCGCTACGCTCTTGACACAGTTGATGCATGGTGAGATAGTATACACAGAAAGACGAAATACTTGGACGGATAAATCAATTTGCAAGTGCACGTTATAAGAATGTCAGTTTACACATTTTATATAGAATAGCAGTGTTATATACATATAAGAATAGTTGCATGAACAGAAAGAAGCACATACTCATTGCAATACAAACCCCAAACTTCTATTGTTTTTGTTTTGATATACATAATCATCATAAAGAGCTAAAATACAGAATCAAATGTTGGGAGAGGATTAATGTGGTGTAGCTGAAATTTCTTGGGAGGGAATCAAAATGTGAGGTAAAACATTGTTCCCCAAATCTACCCAATTATTCCTTTCCACTCTGCATGAGGTATCATTTTTTTTGGCTCAATAGTATACTTTAATTTGATTTCTTTTCAAATATTCCCAGCGGAGATAGACTTACCAAGACTTACTAGGAATAGATTGCAAGAAATGTATTTTCTTGAAAACATAAGGCACAATGTGGAGGTATTTTCCATAACTTCAATTGAACAAAATAGCAAAAAATGTATATTTGACAGAATGTTTTTGTTGGAAAAGAGCTAAGCGACATGGAGATGATAAAGTGCCTCCTAAAATTACTGAGCAGTGAGTCAATTGTGTGCAAACACATTTGCCCGAATTCACAAAGCAAGGTTTGAGCTCAAACCTCCTTTTGTTTCGCCAAACCTCCTTTTGTTCTTTACAAACCAGGTTTGTAAAAAACGCGTAAAACGCGTCATATGACGTACGAAAACCAAGGTTTGTCGACAAACCTCCTTTGTGAATTCGGGCCAAGATATTTGATAGAAACATATTTATGAGCATGGTCGTGCCTAGTGGTAGAATAAGATGAGAGGGAGAGAGAGGTATTTTTAATCCTCATACTTGGACTTGCCCATAACGGGATATAATTGTCTGGGTATATTCTGAGAAAGGTTATTCGGTCTACGGATTACAGCTCAAACAGTGATACAGTACATCTGTAAAGCGCTTACCGGTAAAGACGTCCGAGATGTATTAAGCACTATATGAAAGCAATTTATTATTATTATTATACAGGATTTCGTGCCCTTACAAGTGTCACAAAAGGTAACAAATTTCATAGAGTGAAGTTTTATATTCTTACTGAAACAGGAATGCAGTGGTGCTTTCAGATCATAGTTATATGCAGTTATAAGATGTGATCGCATTATAACACACCTGTAACAAAAATAGGCACATTTATTTACCATCTACGAGTTTATTTTCATCAGAATCGCCAGATATTTGAATACATATGTTACATACATGATAGTTGAGAATAGCCCCATTACAACATTCTGTTTGATCTACTTGATTCTACAGTCAATTTACAAATTAAACAGTTTTAAGTATTCTCTTTTTGTGAATTATTTAGTACATCGTCTGTATGGAGCAAAAAGGGTGTTCAATATGTAAAAGTATACAGGTCAATACCCTTCTGGCTCTCAACAGAGAATGCACTTAAAGATAAAGTTGAGTTCTGGTCATGCGAATGCATTTGTGAAAGAAAAGAAGTAGAATGGATCAGAAAAAGTTGATCATGTAGCATGTAAGTATTAGTGTGTACTGCAAGGTTCTGGAGTCATCAAAATCATAATAAATTTGGCCCAATCTTGGTAAAGTACCGGCCAAGCACTGTACACAAGAAGATGTATATGGGACTACACAAATGGTGTCGGGGCAACTATACCATGATTTCATTATCTTTGTTTGCTCATTACTCAGCCAGTATACATTTTATTCCAAAATTGTTTGGCACATGACATTTATTTGTAATCTTGAACATTCAGTGTAAGTTTTGTTTGATTCTTTGAGAATTCATTTTCTTTTTTTTACCAGAACTCAGGTTTATCTTTAATTTCACTGTTTGTAAAGCATAAGAAACATGCTAGAATTCACTTAAAATGTACACATGATCATGTATAATTACAATAAAACTCTTTTTTTCTCCACCTGTTAAAAAGAAATGATGTAAATTATTTAGATTACGATTCCCTTAGCCTTCAAATATTCAAATTAACTTCATTATCAATTTAAGGGTTGAAAAGTTCAACAAAATGCATAGTGATCCCACATTATGCAGTATTTTAAATGTACATCACACACATATTACACACAAGCTGCTATATATATTACAGTCATTAGTTTTAGTCTGTATTCTATTATAAACACTTTCTTCAAACAACATACATTTATAGCATGCCTAAATATTATAACTGCAAACATTCTAAATCGAAATGTACAGAAAATACATATTTGCAATTAATTTACACAATTCATTTACACCTAACATAAGAGACTTTAGTAATGATCTCACATCTGATACACATCAAAATATATATTTCATTTCTTTTTACTTTGAATCATAATTTCTTTTACCAATCATTGTTTATAATATTCCATTCAAGGTGAAAATACACTAATAGTGCAAGTACTTTATATAATTTTATCACACACCCACATTCAGAGCAAATATCATCAATTAATTAACACGTGCATAGGCACACAAGCCAAGGTAAGATAGATAATTATTTACTATAACACTCTATTGAGGAACACTATCACACGGGCATATCAAATACGATTTACCATAGAGTTTATACCTTTCTAGCCCTTCATCAACAACATCTTGCATGAGGTTTCAAACCCACTCAAATCATATTCGCACTGTTAAACATAAGCATGATACCCTTTTTCCAATAATTCTGTATTCCCAAATATGAGAGGTTTAGACAGCTGTGCTTGACACTTATTGGAACCACTTACACATGGGTGCCCCAAATGCACAATCAACTTCCAAACATGGACGTGTAGTGAAATCCATGGTTTTACACAAAATACAAAAATTCTTGCCTTCTGCAAGATAATTCTGTTTAATTTACCGACATAAAAATGTACTGTATATTATATTCTCTACATAAATTGCTCAGCAACTGACAAATATACTGTACAACTCTTAATTGTACATACAAAAATAAAAATGATTCAAAACAGACTGAATTTTTTTTTTACTGGTCAACTGCTTGATATTTAAATCATGGTGTTTTAAACTGTCTCAATAATATTACACACTAATGTACTTACTTGGAATCCAATGAAATACAGGTTTATAATACAGAAAATTGCACACTACAAATACATGTATATCAATTAGATCTACTTTAAATACCCTATGTGTTTCAGTTAGTACATGTATTTCACACAATATTTTACAATTTCATCATAATACAAAAATAACTTGGAACATACTCAAAACTATATATACTCTCAGGAATTATACAACTTGTGACATCAAGTAGCTATTTAATATCAGGTAAGTATTTCTGAATTTCTGGGTTTAATCCTATGTCACATGCACAGGCAACCTTAAATTAAGCAACCTGTATATAAAGGCCATCTTTCTTGTTTCTCTTGGGCAATGTCTCTCATGCTAACCTGTATATAAAGACCATAAAGAACAGTCTACAAAGTCAATGTTTTTAGTATCCCTTAAAGTCACACTGTACTACTTGTAGCTACTTGCTCCCTCTATATAGAAAATTTCCCCAATCGGTGCATGTTGGTCCCCCATGATCCTCTTTTTCTTATATTAATTGAGAGCTGACTGTCACAGAGACCTCGCTGGCTCGCTGGGTGGTCTAATCCCTTCTGGCTGAACTAGTACAGCCGGCCTTTAAGTAGTCTATATACAAAGGTAGACCGTGACTGTAGCAAACCTGCAAGGATCGAGTTGTATTTCTTTCCAACTACCATATGAACTCTCCTGTTTTCAGGATCTCCTCAATCTCTTCCGCAAGCTCCTGCGTGACCTGGTTATCCCGTACAAAGTTGATGGACGTCAGGACGCTGTTATCCTTGACCAGCTGCAGGAGAGCACGGGCGCTCTCGTCCGTGATCCCGTTCCCTTCCAGATTCAGCTCGCGGATCGTCGGATGGTCGCGCACCGCCTCGATGATCTCCCTGCAGCCGCTGTCACCCAGTCCCGCGTACTCGACGCTGAGGGTCCACAGGCTCTTGTTGCTGCGGATCCCAGCGGCGAGCGCCTTGCAACCGGCACGGCCCAGGGAGTTGTCGCTGAGGTTGACGTTGGTGATGTTGGTGGGGAGCTTGAGGAACTCTGCGATATCCGCAGCACCCTTGTTGGTGAATTTGGTATCTCCTAGGTCTAGATGGGTCAGCTTGATGCCTGTCTTGGGTTGTTCTTCCGTCTCATCGGTCGGCTCAGGGATTTGATGATGGAGGGTTATCAGTGAACGCATGATGGACGATACGCCTTTGTCCTCTATCGGATTAGCGCGGAGTCTGAGGGGAAACAAAGAGAAAAAAGATGAATATTTTGAATATCTTCCAAAGCAAATAAAAATGGCTTAAGGTAGGACAGGACAATTCAATATTAATTAATATCATGGACAGACACTTTAAAATCCACTTTTCATTGCGATTCTATCACATTATCTGTTCTTCTTTTAGTTATAGATGACAAAGATGCTTGGCCGCGAATGCATCATGGAGATTACTGCTTAACAGCATTCAAGTGATAATCATATACATGCAGTTTAGGCAAATGGAGAGGCATAACAAATGCATTTGGATTGCAAATTGCAGAATTGTGGCAAATCATAATTATACTGAATGTAGGCAGCACTGGTAAATACCTCTTCCTCCTTGATTGGGGTTCATATTGTCAGAAATATCATGAGAAATGACAAATAACAACTTTAAATCTAAAACCAACATCAAAAACAATTACGGTATCCCTTTTGTCTTCCGGATGCACCTTTCCATGGCCCTGCATTTTGCAAAGCTACCTAAACTGTCACACCTTACATATGCGACATGAAATTCATGCAGCTTTTACATACACTTATTCACATGATTCAGGCATGGGTTATGTGTGTGAGTGTGAATGCTTTCTTTTATCACAGAGAACCACTGAAACACACAACAAAATGTAAGTATATCGACCTATTTCTCCCAACAGTACACACAGAAATAGTTGAGATGTTCATCCATTTTCACTAGATATCAATGGTAACATATCTCAGTAGAGCACTTTAAATGCAATGTATCCAAGTATCACTCTGCTAAGAAAAGAGCAGCTTCACTCGCAAAAAAAAAGAAAAGAAACATAATAAGGTTCATTACATTTTATCACGCAAACAGATTTATAGGAAAGTACATCCTGTTTAAATATAGAAAGATATATATTGTCAAACTTATGGTGTAGTTGGGGAAGTAAATGCACAGTTTCTGCACAAACTGAGTACAGAATTTTCAGCATCCTCTTTAAATATCTTTCAAAATGTATCAATAGCTAAATGGTAAAACAATAGAATATCTTTCTAAACTACTCTAGGTACTTATCTAAAAGGAAAAATAATAAGGGAAAATAAATCTGAACTTACAGGAGGTATTCAATAGATTTGTACTTGGGGTCTTCGAGCAAGGCCTGGGCTACCTGTTCTGCCTGCTCAATGCCTAGGTTCTTCTCGTTCATGTTCAGAGCCAGTCGGCTGTAAGACTGCGAACAAATTAACAAAACTACTTTTAAAATTTGTTTCTAAATGAAACATCTAACTAGGGGGGTTAAGGGTGACAGAAAGTTTGAAAAGGGTAATTTTTTAAAAATACTTTTGAAGGTTCATACAAACTTGAAGCAAATTACTTCTATATAATTGGATCCCAATTATCTAAACAAAATTATAGTGATACTCAAATTGGTAATGCCATGGATTTGATCAGATTACTTACTATGCAAGAGGAAAAGTTTTGGAAGAATTGTGCACACAATTTTTATCAACTTTTAGATATCAACTTTCCCAAATCAATGAAATAGAACACATTTATATGTACATGTACTTGAATGTTTCAATTAAAATGAACATAAATTTTTATTTGAGGCACTTAGCCGAGATTAAACAGATAAGATTATTGGATTTTCAGTGTCAATCATTACGCTTTGACCAAAGCCTTATTGATAAGGGGGACATGTATATGTTCAAAGTACTTTAAAATTTGATTATCAAATATAGTTAGAATGTATAAGCCAATTTTCATTGTAAATTTGAAGACATTCTTTAAAAACACTAATATGGACATAACAAGATCAAACCTTTTTCATTAAACCCCCTCTCTCTTTTTACAAGTTTGTAAGAACCTTGGTTAGCAATTATTAAATTAAAGTGGAGTTATAAGTCTAATCTACAAGTAGTGGTATGCTACATTGTTTAAAAAAGCATTAAAAAAGAGGATTAATGTGAAAGATATATTAAGCTCGGCATATGGCTTAAGCTTTCTAAAGAAACAGGTAACAGGATATTTTAAGTTTGAAGAGTGCTTAGCGAAGAATGTATATAAAGGCAGAAAAAGAATGTTAAAGCTGACTAGACTATTCTACAACTAAGAACACGATTTGACAAAGTGGATGAGGAAGAGATCCTTTGAAAATTTGTCAGAGCCCCCTTCCCCTTTAGAGGGAATTAATGAACCCTTTTTTCAATAAAAATCTAATGCTATGCCAGGGCTGTATTTAAGCGTTTTGTAATTGAGATAATAATCATTACCGGTACTTCAAATGCTTCCAAGCATTGAATTTGATAAAATTGTCCAATCAAAGTTTCACCTTTGAAATAATGAAAATAAAGTTAGTTTTTTAAATCGTTGCACAGTAGTGTCTGGTAACCTGACCTCCCGACCAGACGGGATGATCTGATGATTCAAAGTAATCCTATTTACAATAATTTTGAGAATTGGATGGAAATGTGCAAGGCCAGCATTGTAGTGCAACGTGTCAACTATTATCACTTAAATATGCAACATAAATGTCGGCAGATATGATATAGCAATGGCTGAATTATAATCACTGATCAAATGGATAGTGGAGCAAGCAAGCAAAGTGCACATACATGTAGCAGCGTAAACAGGCATTTTTTGAAAAGTGCAATGGTGAGTGATTAACCAGCTTTACAAATGATCAAGCTTTAAACCCCCTAAGATTTAAAAGATAATCCCTGGACTTATAACCATGTATTATTAGCTCAAGATACAGACAGGCTTAGGGTGAAATATACGTGTCTCACAGTAATAAGCCAGTTCGTAAATACTATCTGCGCATGGGCAGATAAAAGTAATTTGTTCCCAAATTGTAAAACCCATGGAGACGAATACTGGTATCGTGCTCATAAAAGTTATGTAATCAGTATTCATTTATGCACTGACAGTACATTTATCTGATACACAGGTGGAAGTATTCTTCTCAATCGGCAAACAAAAGGTATTCATAAAGCACCTCCATCACTTTGTCAGTGATTATTCTAAAATGTACAAGTGGGACGTATCCATCGTGTAAAAGATTTGTGGATATTTTGGGGTCATGCGTTCCGAAACTATTTACAAAATGGCTTATCAATCGAAATGTATATTCTGAACTCTGCACCATGGCTAATGAACCATGGTGGTAATGATGGATGTTGACTAATTATAACCTAAACAGGGGCGTATCCAGGACATTATAATTCCAAAAAATATCTCTGGCGACAAGCAAGGGTCTCATATTTTCAGGTGTGTGTTGGGCACATTCGTTTTTTGTGCACTTAAAGCAAGATCGATTGGGTTTTCAAGGCCAGTTGTGATGCCCTCGCCCCCCCCCCCCCAGTACTTTTAAAACCTCCTTACATATTAAATCAATTTTATTTCCCACTATTTATTTAATTATAAAGTAGCCCTTCCAAAATACTTAGATCAATTGACGTTTAACTTTTGGCCATAATCTAGAGTAGATGTAGATGTAGTTAAAATAAAGGTGAACATTAAGGCTGCAATTTTTCTCTGTGCATATCATTAATTTACATGATTATTGTGTATTTTCTTGATATCTATATAAAGAAACATTATTCAGAGAATTTCATCTCTCATATCTAGGGACAATGGCATTATTTTTTATTTTTTCATTCAACAAAAATTCACAAATGAATAAGCTTTTGAGCAATCTAAAAAATGTATACCGCTGAAAAATGACTAGCAAGTGAAGCAAGACAAATTGGCAACACAAAGTGAGAAAATCACCTGATCATTTTCAGGAGAAGACTTATTGTTGTTAGCAATAGACTGAGTAGGTAAACCTGCATTATCAGGCTTCTGAGTGATAGAAACCAGAGAAAATAACATACCATATGACCACAAAATAAGGAAGATGGAGAGATTGGAAGATATAGAGATAAATTTATGAAAATTAATTATACAGAGAAAAAAAAGGATGTTATATATCTGAACAGGGTAGATGTCAATTATTGTTAAGGGATTATCAGATTAATCATGATAATGAATAATAGATTAGTAAGGTGTAAACAGTTCATGAATCAGTCATAAAATAGAAATACTGCAATATTATATTCTTACGAGTTGACCACTATCAATTTACGGTATAAGTGATATTGCTTCTCCCAATTTGAATTTTTGGGGGGGTAAAAATGAGTGATCCAACCAAAATGTTCCCCCCTCTCAAGTAAAATGATAATGGCTTTCTCTTATTGCTGACAAAAGTTGGCAATCTTTTAATCTACCAGAAAGCTTAATTTGCAGGATGTTAAAGGGTATGTACATCCAACCACACACTGTACGGTCCTCCTGTGATCGGATTGTCTAAGAATTACCAATTTTATTAGACATATCAATCAAAACAACCTTCGTCTACCTCCCGATTGAGTTTCTAAGAAGCTGAATTGACTCTAAATCATAGATAATCACACTACTTGTCTTATGTAACTGCCATTCTGAGACAATTTAGATTTTCCCCAAAATAAAAGAATGAAACCCTTTTGAATTTATTTGAATTCATGTGACTTCTTGAGTCCATGGTCATTAAGATTTTACGTGTTTGAAACTTTGAATGTTCATATCAAATACTACATGTATTGCAAATTGTTCTAAAATCTCATCCGATTGTTAAGTGTGTGGTAGGCTTAACTAATATGTTCTCATAATTATTGTATTACATTTATAACTATTAAGATTTTGACACAACCTCGGATTTAAAGAGATGATCGTTTTATGACATGAACATGAGGGAAATAAGAGAGAAAGAACAGGGAAAAGTGAGTGTTTATTAGTTAAACCAGAATTCCATTATTAAATCAAACAACAAACATTTGAATTTGTAATAACATAGAATCATTGTGAAACCAATACATTAACACCATATGAACAAATGTGCAAATACTTAAGTGTCATCATTAACTGATAGTCTTACAGCGGAAATCATAAATTGCCAAAAATAAGGAGAAAATGATATTTAAGTTTCAATTTCAAAGTTTCAATTTCAAAGGTTCAAAGTTTGGTTTTACTTACATAATGTACAAATGACAAGGAAAATAGCTTCCTTCTAGAAAATTGTTATTTGCTCACAAGACCTTAAGATAAGTATGAACTGTAGTTGTAGGTGCACATATGTTAACTTCATTTAACCAAATACATGTTTGATATATATTTCTCTATAATTAATTGAAAACAGTGGATTTTATATAAAATTGAATTTTCATATCATTTGCATCGAGTCAGGTGGGCATATGATTAATGCCCTTCTGGCCCTAAACGAAAGATATGAATGAGATGACAAATGAATATATATCATCTGTTCAGAACTAAAAGGACATTAACTATGTGTTAAACTATATTAGTTAATGCCCTTCTGGCTCAAAACAGAGGACATAATGTATTTTAAATGCAAGTGTGACAACAATAGTTCAAACTATGATACAACATGGAAAAATGAGGCAAAAAATTTCAACTTACTGAATCAGTTGCCTGCTCTTGTATGAAACCGGATACCTTCAGTTTCTTCTCATCTTCAGAATGGTGGCTGGAGCTAGAGCTGGAGTCAGATTTATATCCATCTTCTTTCTGTTCCTTCTGGTCCTCCTTCTTTTCCTCTTCTTCCTCCTTCTCTACAGTTTCTGCAACATCCTGTTCTTGCTCCTCTTGTTTCTCTGTTTCTTCTTTGTCTTGTGGAGCATCATCAATCTTTTTCTCCTCCTCCTCCTCCTCCTTTTCCTCTTCTTCCTCCTGTACAGTTTCTACAACTTCCTGTTCTTTCTCCTCTTGTTTTTCTGTTTCTTCTTCTTTGTCTTGTGGAGCATCATCAAGCTTCTCCTCCTCCTCCTCCTTTTCCTGCTCTGGTTCTTGTGCTGCTCCTTGTTCTGACTGTGCATCTTGGTCGTCCTTTGATTCTTCAACAGCAGGAGCTTCTGCAGTATCCTCAGCAGGCACTTCTTGTTGCGCCCTATCATTTTGAGTCTCTTGAGAAGCATCTCCAACTGATGGATCTACTTCATCCTTGACAATTTCATCATGAGGTTCAACTTCCTGTTGAGACTCTGTAGGGACCTGTGTAGGTGTGTCCTCTGAATGTTCAAGGACATCTTCTTTATCAGCACTGGGGACTTCTTGTTCTTCGGGTCTAGGGTCTTCCCCCTCACTCTTTGCCTCATCGGCCGACTCAGTATGCTCTTGTCCTGAAGCGCTGTAAGAGGTTTGCTGAGCAAATTCCTCTTCTTCCTCCACTTGCTGAACTTCTGAGGCATCTTTTGGCTTGTCTTCATCATCAGCAACCTTAACTTTTTCTGAGTGGTCCATCTCGGGCTCAACACGACTCTGGGCTGGCAGGTCCTCTTCCTTTGCACTCTGAGAGTCCTCCTCTGCATGGCTCGCACCCTTTTCAGCATCATCATCTGCCGGGCTGACTTCTTCTTTGTGTTCTTCTCCATCTTCCTCATCTCCTTTACTTTGTGCGTCCTCCTCTCTATGGCTTGCACTATCTCCAGCATCATCATTTGCTGGGCTGATTTGTTCTTTGTCGTCTTCTCCGCCTCCCTGATCTCTTTCACTCTGTGCTTCCTGCTCCTCCACGGTATCTTTATCCAGAACCTGTTCCTCGGCTTGAGAAGCATCATCGTCATCATTCACCGTCACCGAGGTAGTGTCTTGAACGAGGATAGCTTCTTTAGGAGGAGGTTCAATTACAGCTTCTACAGTAATCTCTTGAGTAAGACTCTCTTCAAGCACCTCTTCTCTCTCCTCAGACTCATCCCTCGCACTGTGGCTGTCATCCTTATCGGATTCTTCCTCTTCCTTGACCTGAGAACCATCTTCTTTTTCGTCTTCAACCTTTTCATCATCTGAATGTTCCTTAATCTGTCTCTCAGCCTCCTCTTCCTTCTCACTCTCATCAGCCGAGCTTGAGATCTTGAAATCAGCTTCCGATTCAACATCTTTCCTCTGATCCTCCAAAAGACTCTTCTTATCCTCATCTTCTTCATCAGAAGACAAGAGTCTATTTTCTCCTTCAGAGGCACTAAAGAGACTCCTCTCATCTTCTTTCTCCTCTTCACGTTCGTCTTCTTTTTCTTCTGGCACAGCTTCAACTTCCTCTTGAGTTTCTTGCTCAAAATTTTCCTCCACCTCCTCGACAACATTCACTTTCTGGTCACTGTCAGAAGCATATTTTTCTTCTTCAACTTCCTCTTCCTCCTCCTTTTCTTTTTCTTCCTTCTCCTGTTCCACTTCTTTCTCTTCTTCCACCTCAGAGTCACTCTTCTCCTCCTCCTCTGCCACTTCTTCTACAACATCTTCTTCTTTCTGTTCTTCTTTCTCAGATTCCACCTCAAAATCAGAATCACCATAATTATCTTCTGACTTCTTTTCTTCAGCCTGGACAGACTCTTTCTCACTCTCTACTTCTGAGAAGAAACCATCTGATTCTTTATCTGTGGGAAAATTAGGAGAAAAGGGAAATCAAAACATCTTTTCATACACCTTAATACTGACAAATTACCTAGTTTGTATCGACTTCAATACATAAACTTGTGCCTTTTCAACTGTAAAATGGTGCCATTCCATTGCTTTAAATCATCACCACCATCACATCATCATTACCATCATCATTACCATCATCTTCATCATCATTTTCATCATCATCATCATCCTCATCAATCATCTCCATTCTCATCATTATTATCATCATTATATTGATTATTACTATCATCATCCTCATCATCATCATCAATCACCATCATTACTATCATGACAATGATTATCACCATCATCACCATCACTGTCTTATCATCATCACCATTCTCATCACCATCATCATAATCACTATCATTATTAACATTATCATCCCCATCACCATCTTTATCATCACAATTAACTTTATCATCATAATCATCATCAATCACTATCACCCCCATTCTCACCATCATTACTACCATGATCATGATTATCATCATCACCATCATGATATTGATCATACTATCATCATCATCATCAATCGCCATTATCCCCATAATTACTATCATGATTATCATCATCACCATCATGATATTCATCATTACTATCATCATCATCATCAATCGCCATTATCCTCATAATTACTATCATGATTATCGTCATCACCATCACTGTCTTATATCATCATCCCCATCATCATCATCTTTATCATTATCACCAATCACCATCATCCCCATTCTCATCATCATTACAATCATTATAATAATCATCATCACCATCATATATAACACTAAACACACTCGTGGTACGACTGTTCAGTCCAAATACTTCAGTTACGTCTTGTCATAATTTAAATCACCATACGCAAACCTCTTCAGGACATGTTTGTAACGTCTTTCTTCCAATGTAACATAAAAAGAGAAAGAAAACCCTACTATTTTCCTAATTTTTAACTCAGAAACTTCTCTTTAAAGTTAAAGGGTACTGACCTTTTTCCTTCTCTTCATCCTTTTCATCCTTCTGCTCTTCATCTTTCTGCTCTTCATCTTCTTCAAACTCATCGTCATCGTAACCTTCATTTGCTGCAGACCAAAACATCGAAAGTATACAACTGTTTACAGTGTCTATCACAAATGTAATTATTATACCAATGTGCTTTTCTCCATTGGTAATTTCAAAACATTGTTATGATCACACTCCATCTTGAAAGATAATGTTATTATCTACAAGAAAATGAATTTAAACTTAAACTTCATCTCAGTTGAAGATGGTAGCTATTCTTTTAAACAGATTACTAACATATCACATGCTTGGAGCTAAAAGGGCGTTACTTACATAATTTAACACAGAATTGGTGCCCTTTAGGCTTTGGACAGACAAAATATAACCATAATTCTCAATTGTGTAACACTGGGAGTTTGTTAGATTTCCATATTTTTACCAGGAAGTTAATAATTTTGTTAGAATTTAGAATGTTACATTCCATGTTTTCACACTATTGCTTTATTAGTTTGTTTTGTGTGAGAAATCTAATGACGGTGCTATTTTCATTTTCAAACGTATATGTATGACTGAAAATGTTGTATGAGTTCTTATTGAAGATATATTGCTGATCTACGTGAGATCCTAATTAGTTTGTTTTTTCTATATGCCAATATAATGCCCCTCCTCCTCTGCTTTAGGGGGGGGGGGGGGGGGGGTTAATACACTGTATGTACATGAGATATGTAAACAACATACATTAATGTAAATATACTTGATGTGACTCTAATGCAGTCGTTTTGAACATTGTTTGGTATTATTGAAATTTTTCCTTTTTCCACATACATTTCTTTCCCTTTAACTGGTCATGTGTATGTCTGTCTATCTTTTAACAGACTCTAAATATCATCACCCTTCTCTTTCTCTGTACCTTTTATAACCCCCTCTCTCCCTCTCTCTCTTTTTCTATTTATCTCTCACTCTCTCATTTTATGCTAATGATGCAGCATTTGCATTTCACATTACCAGTAAATATAATAATAATAATAATAATAGTGAACATTTATAATGCGCCATGTCTGTCAAAAATGACAGTAGTAATAAACATTTAAAAATTAAACACTTAACACTGACTTTATGTGTGTCATTTTGTTATGCTGTCGTTTTAGAGGTACATAGCTACCCATAAAGATGGAATAATAATTGTTTTTACCTATTTTCATGCAGCGTTTTTGACAATATGATTTATTTGTGATAGATAAAGTTTATATCTGCTTGGAACTGTATTGATCAATCTAAAGAGTTATAGAGATTGAACAATAAAGCTCTGAGAATATATAAACATGATCTATCAAGAATAAATCATACTGTCACAATGATTTCATGAAAAGAGTTATAGACAAAAATATTCCAACTTTTATAGGCAACAGTGTACAATACTACTTTGGGTTGGCATCATTAATGTTACATACATTCCCTCCTGTACGGCATATAGCAAGGCAAAAATTGCATTTACCAGTTTCCAATAATAGCCAAGTTCCTAATTTAATTAAACCTGGAACCAATGCTATACTTGTACAAAATTTCCACCTAATGTAAATCCCAAAAGCATCACAGGCCTATCCATTTCTTAGACAAAATGTAGCCCTGCACAAAGGCTGTTTTGTTCATCATACTACCTATCTTAAAAAACATTGAAAATAGAAATAACGAAGCCACAAAGCAAGAAAACAACTTGGATGAAAATTACTACAATGTACAATATAACCACTTGAGCAAAGGTTGTTTGTTTTCTGGACAAAGCAATACCGGTATGCATATTTTGATGAAAGTGATCATAACGATTTGGATGAATATATTGGCGAAGAATCTGCATTTGATATGCATGAATGTGCACATGAAATGAAAAACTTAACAAAAAGTGTGCATGAGTTTTTTTTTGCAATAATGTGGTGTTGGCATCACATTAATCGTATTGATAATAAAGATTGTTAGCAGAGAAATAGATTGAAGACAGATCAGCAATTTACTGATCTGATAATGGAATCACACACAGGTGCAAGAAAGTTAATATAATTTGATGACAGTTTACATCGTGTAGTTTGAAATGAAAATTGAAGGAAAAAAAAGAATGTTATGCAATGAACACACAAGCACAGTATAATACAGTTTAAGATGAAGTGTTTATTCAAACATATTGTGAGTAAATAAACAGACACAAGAAAGAGAAAAGAACAGAGCAATTAATATCAAATATATGTGTAGTGAGCAAAAAACAGACAAAGGTTGGAGAAATAAAAAAGATTAGAAATGTTTAAAAAAACCTGAGGCTCTTAAAGAAAGAAAAGGGCAAAATTAGATAAAGAAATTACTCTGGTACGTTTAAAAAGCTTAGATTAGTGATACAAAACTTTTAGCCTGAAGGCAAATGGAAAGTCGTGGATGCTGAATTCTTGACATATGAAATTACATATCTACATTATCTTAAAATAAAAGAATCGCATTGAACAGTACGACATAAATAGAGCTGCTGTTAAACTAGCGATAAATTAATCATGATACAACCTATCAACATATCATTAAGACTGAAAAACTTTTAGAAGAATATATCGGAAGTAAAAATGAGGCAATAAAAATCATTTATGAGAACAGCAAGATAGTCTGTTTGAAATTGAAGAGATTGAGTTAATTATTAGTTTGTCTTGACATTGCTGGAAAATTTATTCTTTTGATTCTTTCAGCTCCTAAATCAGTTTGGTTCTGAGGTAAATGTATTAATGAAAACTAACATTACATATTAACATATTTAGACATATATTTACAATTTATAGTTTATGAATTAAAAAAAAGCTAGTAAAATTGATATGTTTCCATTAAGGTATTGATTGTAATACACAAAGAGCTCAGTTAAAGTGAAAAAAGGTGCATGAAAATTAGATTGCAGAAACAATGAACAAAAATGATACCACTATTAAAGACAAAGAGAATAATATATCATAGAAATGGTTAAAAGTTTCACATTAAAATTAATGACCCAGTGTTCCAAATATTTACATATGCACATGAAAGGATATAGTGTTTATGAAAATTCCGAAATTTACAGATAAAATATAAATCTTTTTGTTGTACATGTACTAGTTAGTTAAGTGGTGACATTTCTGGCTGGTTAGGTGTTACATTTGAGCTATTAACTTTGTTTAGCTTTAAAACAAAAATAGAAGATGTTCCCTGCACCCTTAAGCATTCCTAGTATATATTCCAATTGCAGAATTTGTAAATATTCAATCTTTCATAAACACATACGGTACTGAACAATTATTCAAACTACTCATAACAAAGCTGCATTGTAACAATCAAAATGCGGATCAATATAAACAATATTGAAAGCGATACTGCTGAGATAAATAAGACTTTGACATAATCATGGCAAGATGCGTATATACATATGTACATGTACATACATGTCAAGTTTGATACATTCATTTGGCAAACATGTAATTCATTTTCCTTCTATATATATTTTGTCAACACTTGAAACAGATGTATATATATGTGCAGAAGTAAGCAACAAAAGAATAATTTCACACTAAGGTGTTGGCAAGTCACAAGAAAAATCACATAGCTGCAATCATTTTATACAGAGAAACAGACCAAAAAGTGAGAAGCTAAATTTTGCACTTATTTTGCAGAATAACTCCACTTCTTTTTTGCCTCGTGTAACAAATTAAAGGAGGTAAAACTTAATATTTCAGCCAATAAATTGTTCCAAAAAAATTGTGTGCACATTTACACATAAAACACTAATAGATCATTATGGTGAACGATTACCAACATTATCTGGCTATATATTAAAAGGCTCAAAGAAATATGCATCATTTGTACTGGCACCTTTGGCTAGTCAGATCGATGATTGTTTGGATATAGCACATGTATTAAAATTTGAGGGTGGGGGGGGGGGGGGGGGAGGGGTACATTAGTGGAATTTGTATGTGTTTTAATTTGAAAACTCATGCTCTAAAATACATGCATCTTTTTTTAACATTCACTAGGTAAATACATGCTCTAAGTATCTAAAAATGCAGTTTTTCTAATTTGGGATTAATAATGGAAAATGAATGCATGCGTAAAGGCTTGGATCACAGTATATTATCTTAGTAAAGCCAAAGAGTTGATACATGCAGATATAGGCCTTGAAGTTATTGTTTGTTCTAGATCTATAGCATTTTTTACATTATCATTTTGTTTTTGTTGAGCATTAATGGGCATATTTGATATGTACCTGAAATTCATGTATGTTTCCATAAAGCATACAGTACAAGTACATCTGACAACCACTTTATAAGCCTCTATATGTATATATTACTTAATTTAATGTTTTTTATGTTTTTTATCCCAGAACTGGCAAAAACAAAACAACAAAAAGATAAACCAATGATGCTAATGCAAGTCACTGCTTTACATCCTGATTTAAATCACTCTGAAACAGAGATGATATGAAAATTTGCAAATCTGTTGTCTATTAACAATAGGCTACTAATGAACATACCATCGGCTGCCTACAAGAAGGTACAGTTCCTGCTATTGGCAATAAAAAACTCTTACAACTTTTATGCGGGCAGCTGGCAATACATCTACATCTCATTTGTAGCGTTAATTGCGTTTCCCCCTTGTTTTTATCTCAGTTGTCTCTGACTCTAATTAATTTTCCTCTTCCATGTTATGAAAGGCCATATTTTCCTTTGAAATTCCAGATATACGACTCTGCATGTGGTCATCGTTATGGACTAATGAGGCGTCCAATTAAATCCTAATCACATCAAATTTTCCTCATTTATCTATGTTTTCCCAGCCTCAGGAATTGCATGGCTTCATAGATTTTTAATTCTAAGATTGCAAGTCTTGTGGATGGAAAGTCTTCAAATACTTGACCTTGTATTTAAATGGACCAAGGAATGTGTTTGTTTCTTTATTTTACCAAAACATGCTTAATTCTCAATTGCTTGATCCTTGCCTCGTATAACTAATGTGTATAAAAGCTTTCATAGGAAATGTCATGCTCTTTGTAAGAAATAAATCATTCCCATTTCAATCATTTGTATGGGTAGCAACTATTGCAAAATGAAAATCAGTATGTGTTACTTCTTCCACATATTAAAAGTGAATTTTTGAGAAAAAAGGTAGAAAATCTGCAATTTCTTTACAATGTTTGTATTTTCAGCATGTTTCTTAGACATTTAGAATGCTATATTCATGCTCCATAAATTGATATACATGTAGATTATCTTGACAGCAATTTGGTATTGAGCATAGACTACTAGTCTGTTTGCCATATATGTGATGCAGCCAAGCAAGAGGTATAAGGTTTGCGATATGTTTTTTTGGACTAGGAAGAACTACAAGTAGGCTTTCTGACCAAAATACAAGATTGTTATTAAGTAGATGAAGCCACTGGAAGACCTTTTTTTGTAATTAATGTATGGACATTGTATGTTTAATACAATGCAAAAGGAAATGAGATAATAATGATTGCGTTGCTTAAATCAAAAGTAATCCATTACTGTCCTCCTTTTGGGGAAATTTTTGCAAAGGTTGACAAAATGTATATACAGTATATACATGTATATGCCGGCCCTGCAACCCTCCCCCCCCCCCCCCCCCCCGCCACAAAAAAGCTAAATACATGTGCATGTAGCACCATTCAATCTGTCAGAGATATATGTATATCTGCTGACACAACTCCCCCCCCCCCCCAAAAAAAAAAAAAAAAAAATAATAATAATAATAATAAAATAAATAAATAATATATATATATATATATATCAAAAATAAATAAAAAATATATAAATAATAATAATTAAATACATGAAAATGTAGCACCATTCAATTGATCAACATGGATTGTCCTTGTATTGTCTATTTCATGTATTAAGCCTATAGAAATTATACAATCCAGTAGTTATTGGGTTAGCCTATGAATATAAAAGGAAAATATAAAATATCTTCAGCTAAACAGTAAGCAAATTTTGTTGAAACAATGAAGGACACTAATTGAGGCAAGCTTGTAAAAGAGAGAGAAAAGCTGGCATGAACAAAACAGATATGAAACACATGCTGGACAACAATAATACTACAGACAGAAAAGGGTAAATTGAAAAAGTGCAGCAAACTTGAGTTATGGTATGCAATTGTTATGAATTATCATGATAATATAATGGAGTTAAAATGAATGTTTGTGTAAAGTGGTCAGTGTGGCTGTGCAAAAGTGCGTTGACATGAAAGGACAAAGGAACTCTATACAGGTGAATGAATAAACATGTAAATTATGCAAATGAATGCTATTGCACATATGCAAACTGATGAAAACATAACTTCAGTAAAAGATAAATTCTCTTTCTAGATGTTATCAACCAGGTTTTCTTAAACCTTCCCTTGCACCAAACCATTTTGCCATGTAGGGAATTTCCACTTGCCCATTTGTAATGGAAGTTTGGCAATAGCACATGTAACATATCAATATATAAATGTTTGAGTGCAGCTTCATGGACGTTCGTGCCATTTGTTCATTGAACGTGTACCAGTGCACATCTCTATAAAATGAAAATCAATTCTCACTGATCTTCAATCCCTCCAAGGAATAATCCCCTGTGAAAATCTCCTCTGAATTCACCCGATATATCCTTCCCCCCTCCCCCTGTCCCTTTTCAACCCTCAGTGACTTTGCCTTCTGACCTTTCTCCCCCTTGGACTTGACCTTTGCCCTCTGACCTGTACTGTTGGTCAAATCAACAGCTTCCTTGTCCTTCTCTTCCACTTTCATAGACCCATTTGAAACCTGTCTTTCATAATCATCATGGTTGTAAGCTTTTTTTGTTTTCTGCTTTCTATTATTCGAGCTATTTTTTAAATCATCTATCACTGGTATAGTAGTTTTATGCTTTTCTTTACTCCTTGTTTTGGTTGTTTTTGTGTTTTGAGTGATTATTCCTTTGTAGCGCCTTACTTTGGTTGTTTGAGGACCAGGTAATGCTTTCGTGGAGCTTTTCTCTATAAGCTGATTACGTGTATTGTTTCTCCTCCCTCTGGTTTGTTTTCCCCCCTTCGTCTCGGCAGCTTTTTGTCCCACTCCTGCCCGAGTCTCAACCCTTTCCACTGGCTCATTACTGGTACTCTTCTCAATCGCCCTGGAGGATTGCTCCTTATCTGTTCTTTTCTTTGTTAAAACTTTTCTCTTTTTGCCTGATCCATTGGATAGTCGTTTTGCTTCGTCACTGTTACCTGTACTGGAGGAGCTTTCAAAGCTGTTCCCATAAGTAACATCACTCCCACTGGAATCGATAGAGTACCTGCTACCACAACTATCCTTTTCTTCCCCCTTGTCGGAATGACCTGAACCAGAATCACTGGCATTTCCATTTTTGGACTTTACTCCCCCTGCGCCTGGCCTACCACTTCCCTTGCTGCTGTTCTTACAGCTGGACTCACTCCCACTGCTGTTAGTTTCCCCACCACCATTTCTTCTTCTACCCTTGCCACTCTCCTCACCTTCCTCCTCCATCTGAGTCGACTCTTCTTTCTTTCCTTCATCCTCCTCCTCCTCTTCCTGGGCTTCTGTCTGAGTGGACATACCCGCATGCTCTGGTTCCGGCTCTGGTTCTGGTACAATGGTATCTGTCTGGACGTCCTTGTAACGCTGCCTTTCTCTCCTTGCAAGCTCTGCTTCTACAAGACATCTGGATTAATAAAGAGAAATCAAAGAATATAGATTATCACAATAACAATAAGGCAAAGCTTTAACATGCCTATAAATACTATGTTTCTTTGTGCCGTGGTGCTGTTGTCACAGCAGCCATTAAGTAAAGCATAGTACTCAAATTCCAAAAACATTACATTTTAGGACACTCTGATTATTTAGTGTAAACTAAATTAGAGAAAAAAAAATCCCTTATATTCAAGTCAAATTAAAGATTCTCTTGACAAACTATAATTAGATCTTATTGTCATCGCATGTACAAATTTATTGGTGTACATGTGGCTTATGATCCCTTTGCTTTAAAAGATTTCAAAATCAGTAAGGTTTCATTTACCAATAAAAGAAGTGAAACAAACAGTGTACATAGTGACAAATATATACCAAATTATACACTTTTTTTATGCCTCAATTTTTTTTTAAAGCACAACATAATCATCCTTTTCAAATGCACAGCTTTTATAGATTATAATATTGTACATTGCCTCCTTGCTCAATTTTTTTTAAATTCTTTATTATAACCAATAACAAAAATCACTTTGAGAATCTTAGTCATGGAGAAGAGGCTAAGAATAAAATTATTTAAAGATAAAGTTGAGTTCTGGTCATGCAATTGCATTGTGAAAGAAAAGATCAGAAAAGGTTGATAAGTATTGGTGTGTACTGCAAGGTTCTGGAATCACCAAAATGATAAGAAATTTGACCCATTCTTGGTAAAGTTACAAGCACTATACACAGAAATATGTATATGGCATATTTAGAATATTAAGGCATGTGGAGAGCCATGCTTTTCAGGGAACACTTTGTATCTGATGTTCTTCCACACTTGCATAATACAATGAAAACGTTCACAATTTATTTTTCACATCTTTCCAGAACTCAACCTTCTCTTTAAAGATAGAGATATTGAGATATGGTAAAAAAACAAATCCTCACTTGTAACAAGGCGATGATCCGTTGACACCTTTGAATTTGAAGTGTCCCTTCGAGCCACCCAGCAGCGCTCCTGGGGTGTACTTGTACTCACAGCATGCGCTCAGTCGAAGCACCTGGACACGGTTCACGAAGAAGGTCACACTGAATGGGTAACCACGGTGACGACGTGACACAAAGATAAGGTCATCTGATGGAATAAATGGAATTAACATATTAAGCACAATAAACCTTTTTTCAAGTATCAATTACATTAATGTAGGGTAACAAATTTTTAATATGATGCTTCTCGTACACATTTAAGTACCGGTATATTCAGTGTCAGGTATAAATGTCTTGTACAATTACAGTACACTAAAAGTAAACAAAAACAGTCAATATGAAAAATATGAACATATATACATGTATATTGTCTTTTCAATATCCAGACAGTAGTTGTTAAGTATTTACCTAATACTGTCAAAGGATTAGAATTATTTTCATTTGTCAAATTCCGGGAAATGTAAATGAAAAAAAATAAGAATAGTAACATTGGTTATTTTGTAACGCACAGCTCTGCTAGGCTACCGATTTTGGTGGTCACAGCATTCCAGGAATTACTTCTCACCAATACCCATTTACTATTCACCTGGGTGGAGAGTGGCAAATATACATGTTGATTAATGTCTTGCCAAAAGAAATTAAACAAATGTACTTACTCCCTTTATCTGCAAAACCCTGGAACACGACGAGGTTCTCCCCTCCACAATGCTGCTGGTAGATCTGAATCTCGTCCCTCTTATCCTCCCTCTCGTACTGGAGTTTGAGCCCGGTCCCCCGGTACCTCACTGTCACATCACACATGCTCTGGAGCTGGGTGGCATGAGGGTAAGAGGGTTCCTTCCGATGGAGGGCCAGTGAACCCTTCAAGAAAAAATACATATAAAAAGCACTAATTAGTGATGTATTCAAGGGAGGAAATGTATCGTCTGTTGAGAGCCAGAAGGGCATCAACTCTTTATTAAAGTACACAAGTTAATGCCCTTCTAGCTTCAAACTGACAATAAAATGAATATGACTAGTTTTACTATATCACAAAGTACATATATGTCAAGCAAAATTTATTTCTCTCTTTGAGATTAAGACTTTAAAACTGTATCTACTGTCATTTTTATTTTCAGATTTTTGTCTCATTTTATTTTTCTAAAATTGATTTTGAATTGCAGAGTACTATTGACCAAAACAAATGAATGAATAAGAAATCTCAATTCAAAGAAATGCAAAACCAAAAATTCTTTGCTGTGTTCAACGAAAAAATTAAATACCTGAATTATACTAACTTTGCCAAGTAAGAATCAATCTTAAACTTATGATCAAAACAAAATGGTACAAGTCCCAGCATGACAGCTCTTAAACTACAATATCGTACCACCAAGATCTACCAATAAAATTACCTTATTTGACCTGGGACGATAGCCCCTGCCGTTCTTGGACACCACACCACCAGGCTTAGTAGAAGTCCTTGGTGACTTTTGACTCTTTGACCTGGCCGGAGGAGGTCGTGGGGTCACATCTGGGGTGTACGGAGAGAGGCCCTCTTTCTCATCGGGCTTCAGGTTGAGGGAGATCCTGTGTAGAATCTTGGGGTCCAACTGCACAATGAGAAAAGAAATGACGTGTTAACCAACTTGAAGATGATTTCAGAGAACATTCGTATATAAAGACATAGATTTTGAACTTCTACATGTACATTACCAGCTATATTATTCATACCCCTTGTAAATTTGATGTTTTTCTGTTTTTCTCCATTTCTCAAGAAAGAAAGGTGGACTGGTTGAATTAGGGCCTTGGCTGAATATCTTTAGATGTAAGCTTTAATATGTCACATTCTCAAGAAACATAGATTGGAACAAATCAATTTTTCACACACTTAAATCTTACAAAACTTGGTAAAGAGTTTGAATAATTTAGTTGTTTAAATCTGTACACTGTATGTGCAGATGCATTTGGGTCAAACATGGAACAGATTTTAAGAGATATGGCTAATTTATTTTATTCTTTTAAATTGAAAGCACTTAATACATCTCTTTTGAGCGGTCTTTATACACAGGTATACACTGTATCTTATGAACTATTCAATGAAATCTTGTTACCTCTCTGAGTGCCGGTGAATCCACTTCACCGTTGCTGCTCGTATCGGACCGGTCTGATCTTGCAGAATCCCGATGAACAGGGAACCCGTCCTGGTCTACGTAGACCACACCCTACAATGAAAACATCAAGAGGGTATAAGGCTACATGTATGACAATTGGTTCTAAGAACAGACACAGTGATTTTAAATCATGAGTAGTTAGTCTGTCACGTACGTTGCCCAAAGGAGAGCCGACCGTCTTTGAGCATATTATTGACAGCATATGGCACCAAAACATGTACTTTGTACAATTTTTGTTCATACTATATTTCCTCATTGCTTACTCTCTTTCCCACTTTCAGCAATTGACCTGTACATATTCTATTTCGGTCCATTCTGAAAAACATAGGAAATTAGTAAGACATACCTTTTGCATGCCTTCCTTAGTGTCATCATTTACAATTAGATTATGTTTTCAATCACTTTTTCCCCCCATTTCAATTATTCTCTCGCTGCCTTATACTACTTTTGTTACATTTGTATTTAAAAAATGGATAATTGTGTAACTTGTTTTAAAAACAACAACAATATTGACTGAGGAGAGCCCGTACAGAGAAATGTATATTTCTTTCAGGCAATCCATCATCATACTTCTTTGTTGGCACATTACAATAAAGTAGTTTTCAAAGTATTGGTACCATTTTGTTAAAACATGCATGCTCTATTCATAAAATGAATCATTAAAAGCATTGTTTAACAATGTTTCCATTTGTAAACATCTGAGATACATGGCCCTATGTGTTATCAGTGTCTACTGTGATTCCAATCATAAATATCTTGATAATCAGACAGGCGATCGGCTTGTAAACTTCAGGGGATTCCTGACTGACCTAAAGGTTTATAAATATGATTGCAACATAAGCTAAATCCAGGATTTTGTTTAGAATCTGAGGCAAAGACACCCAATCCCTTTAAGGTGATAAGATGGGATTTTTTACTCACGGCTCTCTTGGATGATGGCCTCTGCCTAGCCGGTGCAGTTGAAGGTCTTCCTCCGCCACGAGGGGGCTGAGGTTGTCTCATTTGGTTGGTATGGGCGGATTTAGGTCTCCCTCTGGGGCTCAGGTATTGGGTGATGTCTTCATCTCCCTTTCTTGCTCTATCCAGCTATATACACAAAAAATGGAGGATAAGATAATGAGAAGTGATAATTTCTTCAATGGTAATGCCTCAAACAGCATTTTATATTTGCAAAGGTGTCTATCATTTAAAAACTTGAATTTCTTGGACTGTATCTTAATGTGGTCAAGCTATGTCTTAAAACCCGTCATATAACCACTTAAGGCTTGTTCAGATATGAAGTGTTTTTTTTAGTGTGTCAGTAAATGACAACTGCACATTAAAAAAAGGTCATCTGCATATTTACTACGCTCTGTTTCATAAGCGTATTACGCTCACGTGATCATAAAAATAATGATGCGGTTTACAGTATCTCATCTGAAAGAGGCTTTGTACTTGGACAATATGTTAAGGTTATGTGTTATGACCGCGTAGCAATTGTCGCCGGAGCGTGGGTGGAGAACCCATAAATGGTGGTGTCTAATCGAATCCCATCTTTCTAACATCTTTGAGATATGCCGCTATACATACATGTTCCATCTATGGCAACCATATATTAAAGCCGGGTAATGACTCTGAAGCACCAATAGTGTCACGTCTGACAGACATGAGTGCTATACAAGAACACATTGTTTATTATTGTTACCACTATCTTGCACAAATAAATAGATGCTTCATACCCTGACTCTCCTAACCAGCTCCACTTTGGAGATCTCCTCCAGCTTCTGCTTGATATCTGACTGCCTCTGTCGCTCCAGATCCAGCGTCTTGTGGACGATGGCCTGCGCCATGAGGTCACGCACGTGACGCTGGTGCTCCTTGCGCGCCATGTTGAGCCGGAAGGTGGACTCGGTGACCAGATCACCACGCCGGGTGACCAGTCCGGCCCTCCTCAGGTGTTTCTTCATGCGAGTGTTGTTGAAGTAACCTACCAGGTGCTTGTCCTGGAGGCTGCTGTAGGCGGCCAAGGGGCTGCAGGGAGAAGACAAACATGGACTTTAGCTTCTAGAAGAATTGCTTTCAAGTAGGAAAGCACACTTATTCTATAGAAATAGACAAAATTTGGTACCATTGAAGAACATTTTTTATTCAATAAGGTATACAAAGACAAAATATTCAAATAGGACTACAGCAAAGTAGAAGAAATAAATGATGAAGGTCTTAAAAGTTAAACATTTTATAAGATAAGATAATGAATAAAGGTTATTACTAAATATATCTTGAAAAAGAAATATGAAAAATATGTCATTGGGAAAGAGAGAAATGAAGGAAAAAAAAAAATTACGTAATCGTAGAATCAGTGCAGGACCTGCATGGGGACATTTTCTTCGAAGTTTTCATGTTTCAAATGTAAAGTGTCACAAGATTTTTTAAACCTATTGCAATGCCGTACAATTACAGATAAAAAGCAAGTGCAATTAATTTACTTATTACTGAAAATTGTGCGACACATATTCTAATAACCTTGTACATGAGGCCTTTTGCTGTAAATGAAAGCGATTGTTCCATGCCACTTCTCGCTTCAAATTTGTTCTGATTTGTGGGGTCTGTAGCCTTGCAATACCCCTCTCCCTTGTCAGAAACTTGGCTACCCTTCCCGAGGAACTGCAAATTTCTGAACGACAGCGAGTCACGCAGGTGGGGCATCGCGTGTCGCATGCAGGGGGGTGGTATGGATTTCGCTGGAGGTAATCTGCATGCAATGGAAGCACTGCTGGCATGGCTGGAAAACCCATCATGATGTTTGCAGTGGCTTGTAAGAAGGTTGGTTCAGCAAAAAGGGAGTTGAAATTAAAGCCGTCTTCAGGAACTGATTATACATGTAGCTTTTTATTTGTAAGTTGTGTCCATTCTCTTTTTCCTGAAGCCAGTTCATGAAGGCAAATAAGCACTGAAGTACCTGTTCAGTTATTCTGGTTCAAACAGTACCAGAAAGAAGCACAGTAAATCTGAATGACTCTCTTTCCAAGATGTCTGCTTGTTTTAATTCCAGCCTACATGTACATTATGTATCACTACCAGGTCACCATGTCACTCCAGTTGTATATCAGCATTATCATCAATAACATCTATTTCTTCACACCAAAATATTCCTTGGAAAGGAGAAAAATATACTTCACATTTGAATGTAATCTGAAGCTGCACTATATACTGTACTGCAAATGGGAATCATGGAGTGAGTAAAAATCTATATCTGCTTCATCTAAACAAGATGTGAATACACTCAAACAGTCTCTCTGGAACAAGCAAGATCCAATCAAAGATGGTCAGCTTTAGAAATCCAGTGACCTCATTAAGATACGGAAGAAGACAACAGCAATTCAACTGAAGCTGGAATTCTGCATTATTATGCAACAGTGCAAGACAGTGTTACAAAAGTTAAAAAAAGGCCTCTTGACGGAAGTTCACGCACAAAGACACTTTCAGTGTATGGCTGTCAGTTACATGTACATAACCTCACTCAGATGCGACGTCCTTCAGCTTTCTACATGTACATTGAAGCTCATTAGAAGATGTGATTCTAAATTGCACAACAATTACAATGTTTCTGTAGACTGTAATTCAAAAGAAATCAAGAGGCCATCAGCAAAAGAACAAATTAGCCTCTTCACACAGACTTATTGCACAAAAGGCAGCCTGTTATACAATTTAATCTCACTGTGATGCTACGTCATTCAGTTTTCTACATGTACATGTACATTGTAGCTCATTAGAAGATGTGATTCTAAATTGCACAACATTACAATGTTTCTGTATTCTGTAATTCAAAAGAAATCAAGAGACTGTCAGCAGAGGGAAAAAAATCAGCCTCACACAGACTGATATGCACAAAAGTTTTAATAAAGAAATCGAGAGACAGTCAGCAGATGGAAAAAAATCAGCCTCATAGACTCATTTGCACAAAAGTTACAAGTCAGATAATCTCACAGAGATGCAATGTCCTTGAGTTTTCTACATGTAGCTCATTAGAAGATGTAATTCTAAATTGCACAACATTACATGTACATGTACAATGTTTCTGTAATTCAAAAGAAATCAAGAGACAGTCAGCAAATGGAAAAGTCAGCCTCACACAGACTTATTTGCACAAAATGCAACCCATTATATAATGTAATCTCAATAAGATGTAAAATGTACATTGAACACCACTGTTCAACTGAACTTGCACATTCTACAGTATTGTAACATACATGTACATGTAAATGATATAAAATTGAGGAAAGGTAAGCTAGAGAAAGTAAGAGACAGTCAGATCCAATGGGCCTCTTCACTCACAAAACCATATGATAAAAAAAGGGCAAACGGTTTTGCATGTATGCACAAGCTATCTTGATGAGATGTAAAACAAGTCCACTGTCGCTCAACCAAGAGCGATATATTGTGACATAGAATACTCCTCAGTTGCACTAAGCTGTACTAGAAGATGTACAATGTACATGTACACAAAGGGCTCTTCAAGCTCTCAGTGGAAGATTGTCGGCTACATATACATGTACATTGTATGTCCTTGACCTTGAAAAATTCCTGTGCGTAGATGGAGACAAGCTTTTCAAATGCAAATCACTGGAGGAAATGCTGAGACGGAAGAAGTGATTCGTTCCTCCCTATTTTGTTACGATGTAGTCATGAATAATCTCAAGAACACTAGCGTATCTTCCAGGAGAGGTTTGATGTGGATAGGTCTACATGTATGTAAACCACAGGGTACTGGGTTTCAATCCCTGGTGCAGCACTAATGTCCTTTAGCATGACATTAATCTAAATTTGCCAGACTCCATCCAGGAGAGGTATACGGGTATCCGGCAGGAATAAATCCCTTAAATTGGCAGCTGTGCCAAAGCCAGGTTAATACTAAATAGAGCTCCAGGAGTGGCAATTAGTGCGCCAGGCAAGAGCGCTATATACAAGACTCTACTATTCTTATTATCATTAACTAAATATATGTGTATATGATGTATATATATAAACATGTACATAATATTTTTCATCAGACTAAGATATGAACATACTGAATGTCTGAACATGTACTTGTTGCTCAAAGATAAGAAACATTAAAATTATCCATGTAAACATGGAAAAAGAATATGTATATTCAAAAGAGTACATGTAAATAACAAATTACATGTGTATGCAAACAATGAAATCTGTTCTTGAATGAAAGATTCAAGAAAGATTCAAGTAAACTAATGGAGCATCAGAGCTTCATAGCGAGGATTGAAGATCCAAGATTATAAGATAAGGGAAATAACACCAGAGAATATATTCAAAAGATTTAAAAAGACACTATGCAAATAACAATGAGAAATGCACTTGAATAAAAGATTCAAGTAAACTAACAAGAGCATTAGGGCTTCATAGCAGAGACTGAAGATAAAAGATTATGAGATAACGGAAATAATGACACAAAATATATACCGGTATTCAAAAGGGGAGTAAAAAAGACATTATGCTAAAAACAATGAGAAATACACTTGAAAGAAAATCCAAGTAAACTAAGGAATCAGAGGTTCATAGCAGAGACTGAAGATCAAAGATTATGAGATAACGGAGATATACACCACACATAATATTCAAAAGAGTAAATAAGACATTATAATGCAAACAGTAATAGAAGATGAACTAGATGAAAGATCCAAGTAAAATAACAGAATATCAGAATTTCACAGCAGAGAATGATTATCCGTGATGATGAGAAAGAAACAAAATCCAAAAGAGCAAATATGATAATATGCAAATAGTAATGTGAGAGCTCTCAAGCGAATAAAAGATCAGAGTAAAATAGCAGAATGCTTTGGATTTTAGGAGAAAATGAAGATCAAGGCAAACAAGCTCTGGTGTGGCTGATTGACAGTAAAGATACAGTCCCCATGTAGTCAATGATAAAGAAGACTAGAAATGTTTTCCAATCATGCACATGCAGCACTACAACTGCTCGATGCCTAGTACATGTACATGTAACTTGCGGCTTCAAATAATTCACCATGAATGAGTGATCTTCCGATGAAAGCAAGGAACAGATGAAGATGACATCTCTAGAGACAGAAAAATTCACAATGATAAAAGATGCAATGAAACCCTTAAAGGCAATACAATGTCGCATCACAGAAGAGAGAGAGAGAGAGCTCAGAATAAGAAGGTGTATGCCCGATCGCATGTGCATTTACTGTACATGTACTTCACTCTTCCAGTCACTGTTTGGAGTACTTCAAGTACAAGACATATTCACTGAATGAATTTGCAATTACGGCGCAAGCTGGGACACTCAGAGATATCCCTCAAGTGCCATGTTCTGCCTGGCCAGCCGGCAAACCAGCTACTGTAGCTAATTAGCGAGTCACGATGAGCGAAGCTTTGTACATGAAGGTTTACTGCGCTGGAAGCCCATCATCTGTATCCTACAGTGTACATGTATGATTGCCTCAACATCTTTTCTGAGTATGTCGGGCAGATGTATAACTCCTAGTATTAACTGCATACTGCCAGTTGATTAATGTAGGTTATGGTACATGAACTTCTTGGCTATTAGTCTCTTCTTTGGAACTCAACAGAAATTGTCTTTTGAACATGGGCATGCACAAAGAATTAAATACATGTATAAAGGATTTTACACTTCACACCATTTGATTTATTTAAATTTTGTAAATGTAGGTACATGGATGAAAGATGAATAAGTAAAATATACACATACATGTACATGTACTGTATGTAAACTCAACTACATGTAGGAATTTATTTTTTATTTTTTTAAATGAAGAAAGGAAGAAGAATACTCAGAAAGAAAAGAAGAAGAGAAAAAAGACAAAAGACAAAAGACAAATGAAGAAATGAGAAGAAGAAGAAGAAGGAAGAAAAAAAAGGAGGAGAAGAAGGAAGAAAAGAAAAAGGAGAAGAAGATGAAGTGGGTATTAAGAGTGATAATAATAAACAATTCTTATCAGTCATCATTCTGAGCTGCGTCTGCATTTTATGCAATCATTTCTTTTATACAAATTTACATTGCAAACTGGAATTATTTCTCCATCTAATAAAGTATGAACAGTGCTCTGAATAACCTTGATTGATCACGTACATGTACATGTATGCAACAGATAATTGTGTAAAGCGCCATGAGCGCCAGAGCCTGGCGGATACCGGCGCTATATAAATATCCATATTATTGTTATTCTTATTTCCTGGATATGTTAAACATCATATCAGTATCACTGATGTGCTTTTTTTACCTGCAAGAATGATGTACATTTTGGTGCATCTATGAAGATACATGTAAATACATAAAAATATCTTCACAAGCATTTTAAATTGTAATTACCTATGATTTTTAACATGTTTGGTCCATTATTTACTCTACATATTAAGTGCATCTATTTTCCATCCATGTTACTGTAACCTTGTCTTTTCTTTGTATCATAAATTTATTGCACATGCACTGTTTTTTTTGTTACAAAATATAAATACAGTGCAATATATTTCATGGAGAAATATACTTTATTGTCATCAGAACCAACTGCAGAAACGTCATTACCTTCAGAATTGTATAGTCAAGTTGTACATTGTACATGCATCAGTATCAACACTGTAAGGCTTTCCTTTATTTTGTACCCAACCACTGAGCATTTAATTGGCCCATGCACTGACGCACAGATATGTTTCCATGGCGACTATACACCTGTGCATCAGTGGGCTGTTGGATATGGACTGCTTGAATCAATAAAGATTATTTACAGTTTAACACATGAACATATGTACAGTAGCTCTCTATATGATTGACATTTATGTTTGTTTTGGCTTCCTTGGAAATACGTACTTGTATATTAATTATTATGCAGGTCCACAAGCATATATTGTACTTTGCACATTGTACAGTACATCAGTTGTATCTACACTCTTTTTATTTCTAGGGGGGGGGGGGGGGGTGGTGTTTTTTTCTTTGGGTTTCTTTTAAAGTTTGTACCTTGGTGTACATTTTGATGTGACCATGTTCTTGATAATTTGCTGACTAATAGTTTTTCTTTTTTGTTGGACAGTAACACCATCATGGTCATACATTTTGTATGAGGAACTATGGTTTCTTTGGGAAAACAGAAGTTAAAAGAAATGTGGAATCTCAGCCTCGTAACAGAGTTACATGTACAGTATCTACACTATAATTTATACAGACAATTTTTTTTCTCAAAAATATATTTGTTTTAAAACATTAAAATCTGCATCTACACCTGTACATGTTTAAATTTAACTGAACTCTTACCAGTATATTCTGCTTTTAATTAAAGGGTTAATTGTTTTCTCAGACAGTGTGTTCTCGGGAGGTTGTCAGTGCCCATTACTAATACTTTTAAATATATTTACCTAAAAATGAAAAAAAAACCTAACTCCACGGTTTTCATTGCAAGCTAAAAGAAGAAACTCTTTTTCCTTTACAATTAAAAAAAATACTTGTGCCCTTAAAGGGCAAATTAACCTAATATTTCATTTGAATGAAAGCAGAAATATCCAAGAAACAGTTTCAAATAAATTGGACCAATAAGTAGAAAGGTATTATGTTTGAAATACGAGATCACTACAGCTACAGTGTATGCGAATCTCTTTGATTAAAGTGATTTAGAATAATTTGTTCTTGCTTTTTATTAAATGTGCACATTCATGAGGGTTGTAAAGTACAGTTGTGCATTGTACAACTGTACTTTACCTTAAATGGCAGAACGTAATACATGCACTGTTTTACCTTAAGCTTTTGCAATGTAGATGTACATACATGTACAATACACAAAACCCCCTCAACAAGTTACACTTTATAAATGTTACTCACTTACTGAATCTAATGTACATGTACAATAATGGGCATTGTCTGGGGTTTAGCATCCTCCCTTGAATACCAAAGCTTCTGGAAGAAAGCTGTCTCCAGCTGCCAAGCTTGTTCACAAGCATGCTCTTGTTCAATTCCCCATTCAATAGGGTACGTGTTACAAGCTCTTGTAGTGTTGGGGGCTTAATTGGCTCAAAAGAATATCAAGTCTGCATGGTTCTACATGTATGTAGAGTATGTTTAAAAATGTATAAATGGCAAATACATGTATGTACCGGTAGTTGTACTTGCTTACTTGTTGCACAAGCTTAATAAAATCGAACTATAACCACAACTTGGCTACTTTTGTGAAGCATCCTGATGCCTCACACTCTACAGTACATGTACACTGTACCATAATACACCAAATGTTGGCACTGTCTGGGGTTTTTGCATCGTCCCTTGTTCACAAGCATTCTCTTGTTCCATTCCCTTTTAATAGGGTACTGGCTCCTGTTGGAGGCTTGCCTCAATATCAAATCTGTATGGTTATAATGTCATGTAGAGTGTGTTTAAAAATGTTTTAAAATGGCAAATACAAATGGCAAATACATGTACATTGTATGTAGTGGTACTTGCCTACAAGTACTGTGTACCAGCTTCATGAAATCTACAATGTATGCAACTATACATGTATGTACATTGTAACCACCACAGGACAACTTTTGTGAAGCATCCTGATGCCTCATACAGGATGAGTTTTAGGGATGTGGCATGGTAATCCAGGGCCTGGGCAGTATCACAGTATCAGAGAACAAGAGGTCATTCTTTGAAGTTATTCACTACTCACTGTCGATTGAATGTCAGGAGTAACTTTTTCAGCAAGAGGGTCATTCAGCATGGAAAGGTTTACCAGTGTATCTACATGTAGTAACTGCTACCAGTATCAATTATAATTATTATTATTATTATTATTACTTATACTGCACTTTTCCCATAAGGCCCAAAGCACTTACAGTGAATAAAAATAAAACAGTAATTAGAAAAAAGTCTTACACAATGGTCAGACAAACAATTTGTAATAATATAGCATACAGTACACCCTGTAATCTGACATGCTGACATCCACCTCGTAAATAGACTTTTACTAATGTACCAAGTGATATGACCGGGTGACCTATATGATATTCTACACTCCCGTATAGATGATGATGATGATGAGAAATGGGAGGGCCATCATTGACTCCAAAGAGGGTGAGATTCGGCCACAAGATGGTTCTTGATAGGCTCTTGATGAAGTCTTCCCTTTCATCTGAACATGTAGGGGACATGCCCCTATCAGATGATTGACTGTTTCATCCGCTGTCAGGCATGGCAGGAACATCTCTGTGAGCTTTTTTACAAGGTAGCCAATTTTTGCTTGGTTTGCCACAAAGTAATTCGTATTTGATTGGGATGGCTTGTCTATGGTGTGGAAACAGGGTTCTCCTTGGAAGTACATGTAGTTGTGGAGTCTCTGAAGGGTGTAGGCTGGCCAACATTTTGAGGGATGATTTGGTGGATGTTGCAGATGCTGTCTTTTCATGTCTGTGCTCCAAGACAATCGATTTGACTGTCTTCTTTACCTTTACCGCAAATACTGGAAGAATCATAAGACAGCAGTCGAGCTTCCAGGCCAGGTCTACCTTCTTGGTCTATCTTCTTGTACTCATTCTCTTAATTATTCTCATAATATACAAGTCAGGGAGGCAGAGGGGCTAGATGTAGCATCTTAACTGCACAATTTCACAGGAGTAAGAAATCAATATTGAGTATCGAGAGACATAACACTGAATCTTCCAGCAACGATCAAGCCAGAATTGAAGGAGTCTATGGTGGGAGCCTCAACTACTACATGTACTTGAGGCAGACATCAATCACTTTGTGACTAAATGCTTATCTTCTTCCAGGAAAAATACGGGAAATAGATCTATGTTATGTAGTGCAAGACTTATTTAGGCCTGGTGCGTGGGCCAACCAGAGGTCATGGTAAAAAGTACATTCCAAAGTCCATCACTGAGAAACATAGAAACTCTTTTTTTCTTTCCTTTTACATAAGAATAAGGAACCGTGGAGTAGTTTAAATGAAGATCTAGTTAATGCACCCAGCACATGTGCCCAGTGTCTACAGTTTTGAAACACAGAAATTTCAGTCAGAAACAACATTCAAGCTTCAACAAAGATGCTAATGTAACATGAACTTAATATCAGGAACGCAGAGGAAATAATACTGCAAATCCAAAATGAAAAAGACGAGAATATAACTGTCTTGAAAGGCAAATTCTCACTTTAAATTTTGGAAGAAAAATGAGATTTATCACCAATCACTTGTCTAGATCTACATAGTCTAGTCTACATGTACATGCGCATGCACAAATGATGAAATGCATACAGATAATGGGGAAGGTCACCAAATGGAATACTTTCTACAGTCTACAGAATCCACAGTCTTCTGAACTTACCCAGAATCTACGTGAGACATCTTCTTCTAGTTTGTTATCCCCGGCAGTTTATGTAAATCCTCAGTAGGAGAGCTAGAGCGGTGCTCTGTGCCAGTCTATGCGGAGTGTGGCCCGCGTCCCACCACAGCGACGGAGTCCTTGAGAAATTGATCCTTGCGGTAGAGTGAAATGTATAATTCTATCGTTGTCTACCTGCTTTTCTCCTTGAAATGTGTTTTTCCTGACGTCCGATCCAAGACGGTTTCGCAGGTAATTTTACAGCATGAGGAACATTTTCCAGCAAGATTAGCACAAAACAGTCAAACATAAAAACCATTCTACATTATGCAACGCACCTGCCGCGCCATTGCACCTGTATACAGCATTAGACAACCAATCAATTATTATACACACACGTCGTACACACACAGACAGTACACAGCCACATACACGCCGTCGTTATGGCAATCGGCGTGTGTTTGGGATTCAGGCAAAAGGTCATTTTTATTTACGTATGGTATCCGGGAGAAAGGACAATAAAGGAAATCGTTTTTTAACTTTTTTTTCTTTTTCTGGGGACCATTTAAACTCCATCAAATAATAAATCCGGGAAGGATTGAACGAGAAAGCAGATTGTCAAAGAGAGGAGGTGAAAGAAAGATAGACAAATAGATAGATAGATAGATAGATATATTGGTAGCATTGATAGGTTGTTAGGTAGGTATAGCTAGATAGATAAATAAATATAAAGTTTGGAGGGGGAACTTAGACTCGCGGTATTGTTTAAGATGCCTGCAAATTGTATCTCCAGATCATTTCACATATATTAATTTGTGTCTGAAAGGAAAATTAAGTCGGAATAGTGGAGATGAGATATTTATTATGAATATAGATTATAGTCTCGACAGGGATTCTAGATAAACGTTCGCTTCTTTATTAAATTTTGAATTTAACAAAATGTTAAATGCTTCAATGAAAATTGATAAATAATTCAATTATGCCCATGAAAAAAAAATCATAATTTTTTTAGAGAAGAACAAGATAATAATGGGGAAAAGAGTAATATCAAAAGGGAGAAAAAATGAAGGAACGACTTAATGTCTCCTTAATTCCTTATATCGCTCTCCATCTCTGTTTTCTTTGTTCCAATATATCACATATCTTCATTTTATCTCTTGAAACTTCTGGCTCAGTACAATGCTTCAATGTTAGAGGTAGGTTCCTCTCTCTCTCTTTCTCTCTCTCTCTCTCTTTCTCTCTCTCTCTCTATCCCTCTCTCGCTCTCTCTATCTTAGTATTTCCTTCTTTATCATTTATTTTATCGCTCTCCATCTCTGTTTTCTATGTCTCAATATATCACACTTCCTTTCATCTCATGAACATTTCTGGTCATTAGAGGTAGGTCTCCCCACCCTATACTTCTCTCTCTCTCTCTCTCTCTCTCTCTTCTTCCCTCCCCATACCTCCCTGTCTCTTTCCTTTCTACCTCTCCCAAATTCCTAGTTAGTAATTTTGAACTTACTGTATTCACGTTGCACCTGTTTCTTCTTTAATCCGATTCTATTCCAAAAATGTGGATATATATAGACATAATTTTTACGAATTGATTTGATTTAATTTGATTATATATTTTCCTCCTTTTTTCTCTCTCTGTCCCTTCTACCTATCCAAAATTTGAACTCAACATTTTAACATGGATTTCACGTTAGACCTTACAAATAAGGAAACAAATATAGATCGCACTTGAATATAATTGTATTATCTTTTTTTATTTGGAATATGTAATTGAAACTATTTCCAAACTCTATGGTTCAGTTGGACGAACTTGACAGTCATTTAAAATAGTTTATTTATAGCAATTTCTATTATAATTTAATTGTAAACAAGTTCGCAAAGAATTTCGAGAAATCTACTCAATTGAAATCTCAATACCTATATATATCGACTAACTCAATGTTCATTGTCAAGATCTAAAGGGCGCCACCATGGCAGGAAGTATCAGGAATAGTTTTGGGTCAGACCAAAGATATTTTGCGACTTCAATATGTCAGAGGCTCGAATTCAACAAATTTTCGCTAGCATTGGTGATTTTTTTTTTACATGCTAAATATAAGGGGGGGGGGGGGAGTCGGGAAGAACACAATACACAAGTGTGATAACCCTTGTTGCTATGACAACATGCATCGTTAATGAGTTCTGACAGGAAGGATTTTTCAATCCCATCGAGGTCCCTAAGTGCTTCCTGTTACCCTTGTAATTAACATGATTAAATGATGATCAACCTTGTATGATTGTTGTAGAATTGCCATTTCAATATAAAGCTGAATAACACCTTTTTTGGCTATGAAATGACATAATAGGGTCATCCTAAAATGTCGATATCACAATAGACCGACGACAAAAGAGACCGAAATTTAGAAAGAGAGAGAAAAAAAAGGAGGGTTTACAAGACGGACGGCCTTTTGGACTGACAGAACAGAGAAATATAATAAAATGAAAAATATATAATGGAAAAGGTCAAAAAGTTCCACAGGACCGACGGCTCATGAGATCGACGAAACAAAGAAATACATTTATAACAGTATAAAGGAAGATTAAAAGTAAAATGTTTGTTTCTTGGCTACTGGTCTAGTGAACCCAGGATCCAACAGCTGTCAGAATGCATGCCTAAGAGACCGACATCGACGATCTCGTGGGATGTATAGCCGAAGAAATTCTTTCGACATTTAATCCCGCTCCGTCTTTAAAAATGTTAGTTTTGACCCTCTAATATAAATTAATTTCATATC
>JAVYIG010011547.1:0-59967 GCA_035222895.1 Strongylocentrotus droebachiensis | reverse complement strand
GGGGGGGGAGGGGGGAACTGAATTCAGACGAGGATAACTTTCGAGAACGGTACAACGAATCGTCTTCTTTCTGTAATAATTTAATGAAACGTCGAAGCTTCCGCGCTTCGCGCGGAAGGGGGGGGGGGAATTAATTTAGACAAGGATTAAGAGTCGAGAACGGTACGACGAATCGTCTTCTTTCTCTAATGCTTTAATGAAACGTAAAAGCTTTCGCGCTTCTCGCGGGATGGCCGGGGGAACATAATTCAGACGAGGATTATTTTTGGGAATGGTACAACGAATCGTCTTCTTTCTCTAATAATTTATTGAAATGTCAAAGCTTCCGCGCTTTGCGGAGGAGGGAGGGGGAAAACTCGCCCCTCCCTGCACACACCTATCCCTAATTACGTCACTGCTGGTCACCTGCATTACGTACCAATATTTGGCTCGCATAATTTCAAATTTGGGCCTCCCCCCTAAGAAATCCTGGATCCGCGCCTGTCTGTAGACCAAGACAACACAAACTTGTTAACAAATTCGTTGTTATTTAAATTATCTCTAGTATAATTATATGGAAGATAAATTCAATGTTGTACAGTTAGTTTACATCTCAAATGCAGCTGTGCATATATTTAAAAACATTAGACATGGCAACCAAGTCACAATGAAAACCACATATTATTATTAAAAACATTTACGAGACCAGCTTTGCCTTCGTGCTTCATTATGTTGTCATCCCTTTGGAATTAAGTATTATGTGGAGGTCCTACATAAACAGCAAAAACAATTTCACCGTTCATTTCCGATTCTCTTGAATTCATAACGACTGAAATAAGATCCATTCAAGTTGCAAACTTCCGACGAATCAACACCTTCCCAGTTGCATGTACCTGCATGGGGTCTTGCGGTACTGCAAAATATTTCGGAGCAAGGTGTAATTGCGCATTTGCCAGGTATATTGAGGTTCATTTGTAAAATATATTCCACATATTACAGAATGTTGCAATATAATGTTTTCTCTACAGTTGTATTAGAAAAAAGATATACAGGCTAGTACAATAGAATTTTAAATTCTTGACGATAATATTTTGGAGAGTGCAAGTTTTATAATTTTGTTTGATAGTCTGTTAAATAAAGAGGACTGTTTCATTGTTAAAGTATCTCACCCGTCTACATTTCAAGCACTATAGGTTTTTTTATTTTTTTATATAGGCGACAGAAGGGGATCGCAACTGTTTATTTCAGTTCATCCTCGTGAAGCAATTGCTTATACATAAACCCAACGATCGGAAATAATAAATCTCTTAAAGGTTTTGTTTGAATCCCATGATCTCTTTTTCAGCCAATATGACAGTCTGAAGAACTTTGCAGGAATTGTGAATATGTCACGTATGTCCTATCTGTCAGCAGTGTCCTATAGTATTCAAATTATGCAAGGAAACCTGTTTACGTTTAAGACTTCACTGTCAGACGCTATTGAGTGAATGATTGACTTGCTTTGGTAATAAAAAGAGCTGTAAGCTAAATGTACATTAAATGTATGACCAACCATTCGGTACAATGGTCTAAAAATCAGACTAATTAAACGAGCGTGCTCGCTAAATTCAATTCGACAACTAATGATCATTATTTTCTCACAAAAAGACATTTTCAAACCTTTTTGTTTTGCAGGGAAGTTCTAAATTATTATTATCTTTCAAATGACGTTGGAATTTAACCTCGTCATTATTTTTGGCCTGCACATAGGACATAGTACCCGTTTTAACTTCAATAAACTGTATTGTAATTGGGTGGCGAAAGGTTAACGTAGGGTGGTGAAGAATAAATATTCCACTTTATCCATAGACAATGTACATGATGCTAGGGCAGGCGCGGATCTACGGGGGGGGTTTAGGGGGTTTAAACCCCCCCCTTGGGCGGCCCCAAAAAAAAAAAAAAAAAAGAAGGAAAAAAAAAAAAAAAAAAAAAAAAAAAAGAAAGAAAAAAGAACGCACGCTGGAGAGAAACCCTTTCAAGTGCAAATATTGTGAGAAGATATTCAACTCATCTGGTAACTTAACCAAACACATGATAACTCTGGATATAACTGTGTATTAAACTGTTACTTGATTTAAAAAGACGTTATCATGCACTGCTTTTTATGGTCTCCATTGTGTTAATAGATGCCAGGAAAACATCACTTACGGGGTTCAAATAAACACCCCCCCAAAAATCGGCTCGCCGCTTCGCGGCTCGTGGACGATGCTCCGCATCGTCATTATTTTGGTCAAACCCCCCCCCTTAGCAAAAAGCTAGATCCGCCCCTGTAGGGTGGTGAAAACTTAGCGTAGGGTGGTGAAAAATTAATATTCCAGTTTATCCATAGACAATGTTCATGACGCTAGGGTGGTGAAAATTTAGCGTAGGGTGGTTATTATTCCAGTTTATCCATAGACAATGTACATGATGCTAGGGTGGTGAAAAGCTAGCGTAGGGTGGTGAAGAGTTAATATTCCAGTTTATCCATATACAATGTACATGGCTCTAGGGTGGTGAAAAGATAGCGTAGGGTGGTGAAGAATTAATATTCCAGTTTATCCATATACAATGTACATGGCTCTAGGGTGGTGAAAAGATAGCGTACAGGCGCGGATCTACGGGGGGGTTTAGGGGGTTTAAACCCCCCCCTTGGGCGGCCCCAAAAAAAAAAAAAAAAAAAAAGGAAAAAAAAAAGAAAAAAAAAAAGAAAAAAAAGAAAGAAAAAAGAACGCACGCTGGAGAGAAACCCTTTCAAGTGCAAATATTGTGAGAAGATATTCAACTCATCTGGTAACTTAACCAAACACATGATAACTCTGGATATAACTGTGTATTAAACTGTTACTTGATTTAAAAAGACGTTATCATGCACTGCTTTTTATGGTCTCCATTGTGTTAATAGATGCCAGGAAAACATCACTTACGGGGTTCAAATAAACACCCCCCAAAAAAATCGGCTCGCCGCTTCGCGGCTCGTGGACGATGCTCCGCATCGTCATTATTTTGGTCAAACCCCCCCCTTAGCAAAAAGCTAGATCCGCCCCTGGCGTAGGGTGGTGAAGAATTAATATTCCAGTTTATCCATTGACAATGTTCATGACGCTAGGGTGGTGAAAAGTTAGCGTAGGGTGGTGAAGAGTTAATATTCCAGTTTATCCATAGACAATGTACATGTTAGGGTGGTGAAAAGTTAGCGTAGGGTGGTGAAGAGTTAATATTCCAGTTTATAGACAATGTACATGGCGCTATAGGGTGGTGAAAAGTTAGCGTAGGGTGGTGAAGAGTTAATATTCCAATTAACCATAAACAATGTACATGGCGCTAGGGTGGTGAAAAGTTAGCGTATAGGGCGGTGAAAAATTAATATTCCAGTTTATCCATAAACAATGTACATGATGCTAGGGTGGTGAAAAATTAATATTCTAGTTTATCCATAGACAATGTTCATGATGCTAGGGTGGTGAAAAGTTAGCGTAGGGTGGTGAAAAATTAATATTCCAGTTTATCCATAGACAATGTACATGACGCTAGGGTGGTGAAAAGTTAGCGTAGGGTGGTGAAAAATTAATATTCTAGTTTTTCCATAGACAATGTACATGGCGCTATAGGGTGGTGAAAAGCTAGCGTAGGGTGGTGAAGAGTTAATATTCCAGTTTATCCATAGACAATGTACATGGCGCTATAGGGTGGTGAAAAGTTAGCGTAGGGTGGTGAAGAGTTAATATTCCAGTTTATCCATATACAATGTACATGGCTCTAGGGTGGTGAAAAGTTAGCGTAGGGTGGTGAAGAGTTAATATTCCAGTTTATCCATATACAATGTACATGGCGCTAGGATGGTGAAAAGTTAGCGTAAGGTGGTGAAGAATTAATATTCCAGTTTATCCATATACAATGTACATGGCTTTAGGGTGGTGAAAAGTTAGCGTAGGGTGGTGAAGAATTAATATTCCAGTTTATCCATATACAATGTACATGGCTCTAGGGTGGTGAAAAGATAGCGTAGGGTGGTGAAGAATTAATATTCCAGTTTATCCATATACAATGTACATGGCTCTAGGGTGGTGAAAAGATAGCGTAGGGTGGTGAAGAATTAATATTCCAGTTTATCCATATACAATGTACATGGCGCTAGGGTGGTGAAAAGATAGCGTAGGGTGGTGAAGAATTAATATTCCAGTTTATCCATATGTACATGGCGCTAGGGTGGTGAAAAGATAGCGTAGGGTGGTGAAGAATTAATATTCCATTTCATCCATAGACAATGTGCATGGCGCGAGGGTGATGAAAAGATAGCGTAGGGTGGTGAAGAATAAATATTCCACTTTATCCATCGACAATGTATACATGGCGCTGATGTGGTAAAGAGTTGAGATCGTGAAAAATTATATCCATAGAAAATATGTACATGACGGTGACATAATGGTGAATAGTTTCTGTGATTTGGTATTTAAAGAGTCAATGCCCCTTTTCCCAGAGAAAAGGCATATTTATTTATTTATTTATTGATGCATGTTCACAATTTCACAATTCATCGAAGTTAACATCACATCAAAAATGAATATAATATAACAAATCATTTCAATACTACAATCCATTTGAATTGACTTCACATGAAAAAGAATATAACAATGATTTATCAAAGACATGTTGCAACTAATATACAGTTTGAAGAAGAACACACAAGGTGATGACACATAGGCAAATAGAGCTTGAATCGTTACAACACCTTTCAAATATATAACATATGACAAATAAAATTCATGCATGACTTATAATGGTGCGGGGATATATTGCAATTCAAAAGAAGATTATAACTTTTTAATTTCTAACATACATGAGGTGAGGTCTTAGTATAATTCTTTGATTTGCCCCTTAGTACTGCGCTTTACCCCCCCCCCCCCCCCCTCCCTCCATCATCTTCTCTCATTATATCCGACCACCATGCCTATTTTAATTGGTAGCCAGCCATCGTTGCACTCACGGATACAATACATAAAGCATATATTGCGTGTGTGGTAGTATAGCGGTTGTATATGTACAATGCGATCCTTACACTTATCAAATTGGCAATTTTTACACATTGGATGGGCTACCTTCATCTCCGATCAGGTGTGTGAAGAAAAGCTTCACCCTGATTGGTATCCTTTCTTTCTTGGAAACCAGTAAGATTGGCAACTAAAAAAGAAATTAATGATACTTCCATTAAATATTAATACATTTGAACTAAAAGTGGTATAATAAAATTATTTTCCATTCAAAAAAAATATTCTGAAGAATTGAATATACTTTTTTGTAAAATATATACCACCTATTTTATTTATATACACGAATTATACGTTGCCAATTTGTACCGGTCGTATTTTATTATTCACCACTGTCCGTAGTCTTTATTTGGAACTTATCCTTGGCTTTGTTGATAGATCTGTTGCCGAGCATATTATTTCGATTTATCGTCAATTCTACCTCGATTGGGTCCTTTATATCAACGCTAAAGTAACAGCATGGTACGTTTTTAGTATTATCATTAACTCATTTGATCATTGACAGTCATTGAGTGACTGTGCTGTGCAGTGCAGTGCCTGTGTGCCGTGCATGTGTGACTGTGCACTGTGATGTGTGAGTGCGAGTTCACCTTCGGTGGCTCAGGCCTAGCCTCGCGCCTCGGCATCGCTGCTTCCCGGCCCGGGGAGGCCCGGCGCGGTGGAGAAGCCAGAGATCCATTGCGAATTGCGTCGGCGTCGGGCGTTGAGAAAAACATGTCCATTGTCACTGAGGCAGTATTATGAAACTGGCACATTACCTATTGAAGTTCGTTGTTAGTGATAAATATTTAATTGTCAAATTAAATTGAACCAAATGATCGAAACTTTTGAAAGAGACTCATTTTTAGTCTTAAAGTTAGAAAGGTGAAACCCCCACACTCCCCACAGCTTTGAATTTAGACTATGAAAGTTTGAGCAAAATCTGATTAAAGAAGATAGAATTTGTTAAAATTTAATTTGAAATCAATCAAGCACAAATTGAAAATTGTGTCCTAGGGTCCATCTTGTGAGCTCCTTTCCCATTTGCTAGATTCAGGCTACGCCTACGTCCTACACCGCTATGTTACTAAAAAGTATAATGTAAAAAAGACAATAAATTTCCATTTTCTCAAAGCTCTGTAGCTCTACTACTGTCGACGACAAACAAATGCAGGAGAAAGAGGAAGAAGAAGATGAAGGGGGATGAGAAGAAGAAAGAAGGGGGATGAGAAGAAGAAAGAAGGAGGTGAAGGATGAGCTGAAGAGGAGGAGGAAGAAGAGGAATGAACTCCACAGAACACACAACCAGTTAACCACTGATTATGCTATAATTAATGACTTCAATCATTTGTGAAATGAAATGTCTATCACATAATGTTCAATTCAACTTCCATTCAATTCACATTATTCGGCAAAAGATAAAAATCAAAATGAAATCATTATAAATACTGGGATTGCTAAAATAAGTTAAAAACTTGTAAACAAGCAACCCCAAACATACAGATACGATACAATACAATACGATGAAATATGATACAATACAATACATATCTTATTGTTTGCCTATTCAGGATGTCTTCTTGATGATCAAGCGTCAGAAGACGACCATCTTCACCGATGCCAAGGAGACAAACACCGTCTTTGAGCTGAAGCGAATCATCGAGGGGATCACAAAGAGGGGCCCAGAGGACCAGCAGCTGTACAAGGATGGAGACACGCTGGACGATACCAAGACGCTGGGAGACTGTGGATTGACGAGCAATACAGCCAAGGCACAGGCACCGGCCATGCTGGGGCTTGCCTTCAGAGAATGTAAGAATCGCTCGCAAGGACTTGTCACTTTTATCGATCAGGTTGCAAATTCCATATTTAGAGTAAAAGTATTTAACACAATTTCAAATCAATTATTTACTTCTTGTTATTATGAAAATTCTGATCACTGTTATTTTCCAAAGAGAGTTACATGTAGCTTCCTTCAACTCTGTTTAACAATCCTCCTTGGTCTCCCCCATAAGAAGTTGAAGACATTTTTCACCTTCATTTTCAGTTTCAGTTTCAAGAATTGTAAGATATCAAATAATTTGATCATAGTATTTAATGGGTAAAGCCAAGTGAGAAGATTCAGTTTCTTATAACTTATATTCCCGATGCCATAAGAATGTTCTTACTTCTTGTGTGCCAATTTTGTACGCCTCTAGTTTCAACTCGTGTATGATGTCTAAAATAAGCTTCATTAATCTTAAAAATCCATGCACTCAAACCTGAGCACCAAAATATGCTTCACATTTTCTTATTGTTGTACAAGTATACTATGATTACTATCTTCCTATCTGCAGGCGAAGGGGCCGACTTTGAGCAACTTAACATCACCCCCTACTCCAACCCCCCAGAACTACCTGATGTCATGAAGCCTACAGATTCCACAACCAACACTGTAGATCAACCAGTCCAATAGATAAGCGAGTCCTTGCTCATTTTTTCTTTTCCCCTAGACCGTAATGGAGTTGGTGTTGACATGTCTACTTTGTCAAGGCTTCTTACAGCAGTAGCTACAAACCACGACTCATATACAGTCAAACCTGTCTTAGTGGCCACCTCTCTATAAAGGCCACCTGTCTATATTGACCATGCATTTTGACTCCCTGTAGAACCTAGCTAGAAAGGTCACCTGTCTACAGTGGCCACTTTTTCTGCTTCCCTTGGGTGGCCTTCATATACAGGTTTGACTGTACATGTACTTTATAACCTGAAACTTTGCTTGCATGAAACTTTCCCATTTATCGTGATTAGTTCAGATGAGATTTGTGAAAGTTTCATGCTGCCAAATGATTGAATACCTGAACATAAAATTTGTGCAAGTCTTTTGCCTTGACAAAGACTCTAATAGATGATTCACAAAAGTGTCCAGTAGATATGCATAGTGTGAGAATAGTCAAACATTAGTTCTCCTTCCCTAAAGATAGTTATCTACCTGGGCGCCGGTTTCACAAAACCATCATAAGTACAAGTTCACCGACATCCCATTGAAACTTGTGTTAAATTTAATACGTTTTAATGGGTTGTCAGAGAACTTGTACTTATGACAGTTTCATGAAACCCTCTCTTGGTGACATTTGCTTGTGTAGGTCAAACTACCTTTTAAAGCTTGTGAATTGAATGCTGAACATGGAGATTAAACTCTGTACTGCACACGTTGCTCTAGTTACTGTATTTTAATATGCAGAGAAATATGTATTTAAATGACAATAAGATTGCTATCGCTATGTGTGTCCCACTAAATTAAAAACAATTACAGGTACCACCATGATGGTAGTTAACTACTAGTTATATAAATTTATATCAGATTGGTAAATTCATGTAAGAAGCTATGTGACAGATCTCTTGTCAGGCTACAATTGGTCAATACTTTGGAATCTGTCTGTATAGTTCATAAAGAAGAATAATAATGAAAGGATATCCATTAACAATGCATTTGCTTTGTTTTTGCGTTTGGAATAACCTCACATTGTCAGCATTATGACTACAGTAGTAATGATGATTATGAACCTGAGCAAAGATATTATTTTTCAGTCTAGAATCATTGATTTTAGTGTTTTGTTTGTATGTTTGTTTGCATATTATTTTTGAGAGTAGATATGATATGTTTGCATTTTTTTCAATTGTGTACCGTTAGCCCATGCATCAGTATGCATTGTAATGTGCAGGGTGCTTCTTTACTCTGATTACAGTATAGACTCTAGATCTATTTATTTGGTCAGGTTTGTAGGATTTTAAAATGGTTTCATTGTAATCAACAAATGGTTCTACTTAACAAGAGCACATTCTGAATAACTAAAGGTGTTTATATTAATATTTATATCTCTATTTCAGCAAGTGCATGGAAATCTGCTGGTATCTCATTTCTTACTGGCAATAGCAAGCATACGTTTCATACAATTTACAACTGCACAAGTTGTATTTTGTTATTTTTTGTTGATTTTTGGTATGCAGTGCCTGTTCTAATGGCATAATTAAGAGATTTAAACACAATTTTTGTACAATCTGTTATGAATACCACACATATTATGCAGTAGAAGTACCTTTTTTCATTTTCCACAATGTACATGTACATACCAGTACGCTATAACTAGTCGCCTTCATTATGAACCGACATATTCGTCATATATACATGTATGACATGGATTTGATGGTTCAAAATAAGCGGGTAAACGTTTTAAGGCTCTGTAAAATGATGCGAATACATGGTTCTATCTAAGTATGTATGCATTTACATGTAGGAGCGCATCAAATTGTAATCTTTGTACAAGTTTGTTTCTGTCGTGTGCTGTAAAACCATGGTGAAGTGGTGATGGCATTCCTTTGATTAAACTTGTGGAGAGGTGTTCTGAAAACTATTATATCATTTATTATAGAGAGAAGAGAAATAGTTTAATTGTCTTAACAAATCTAAATTATGAAGAAGCATTAGTAAATAATGACTCGTGTAGGTGGCTGCGGACTGGAAAAGCTCATAAAACATCTTCAAAAACACCAATGAAAAGGTGCATTTGAATTTGTTGTGACAATTCAACCTCTTCTCTGAAAATAGGAAATGAAATAGTTTTAATAATAATACCACCTCTAATAAAAGTATTGATTCTGTATGTCTTAAAAAAGCACAGCCCCTATATCAATAATCTATTTAAGAGCTTCTCCAAGTCACGTTATCCTAACATTATCTGTCAGGTGTGGGGCTGACAAGACATCTGTCGTCAACTTCAATTTCATTTTTAAATTGAGAGAGAGGGGCACGTATTAATGACTCACATGCTAGCTATTGATGTAGTTTGATAATAGCCTGTGGTTAATATTGTACAGAATCTTGAAAAAATGTTTGTAGATTTCCTGATAATGAAGCAAAAATCAATAGGCCTAAAGATAATATTTACATTGTACAAAACTACAAATAAGTGTTGCTTATAGTGATTCTGGTTTGGTATACCTATATTTTTAGTTACTTTTAACATAAATAATAAATATTAATTAAATTGATATACCAAGACTTTCACGTAAAAGGAACATACAAAATAATTTAATGTATTATAAATGTGTAATTTGGACATGTGATAATCAACAAATATCTGTTAAGTTTGTATCTATTTCTGTGATTTATTTTTCTTCATTTTTTAGATTGGAATAAAAACATTTATTTCAAAATGTATTCATATGTATTTTGCTTTCCTCTTTCTCTTCCACATTTAATTCTTAGCTTTAATAGCCCTCTACAAATTAGCTACATGTACATGGGGGAGAAAATGTTAAAAGAAAGAGAGAGAGAGAGAGAGAGGAAAGAAAGGGAAAAGGGAAGAGGGGGGAGGACAAAACTCATGAACCACCTCCCGCACCCCCTCCCCTCCCCTAATCAGTAGTATTGTACATTTGCAATTTTTTTTAGTAGGACTGATGCTCCCACTCCAATGGTTCATTGCCCCCTCAATGCTATACCCCAGCTATATAAGTACCGGTACTGTGCACATCCCCAAAACAGCCGATACACAGATACAGTGTGGGAAAAAACAAGACAATTGCGAATGCCTCTGCCCTAAATTCAGTATAGGAAGTGGAAGGAATTATTCATGACATATCACAATGAAAACAGAATATTTCACCCCCTCCCCTACCACCATGAGTAGATCCAGCCAATGTCTTTCCTTTTAGTATCTCATCTCATAGTCGCAAATTTGTCTTTCTTTTTCTTTTTAATTAACATCAAGAAAAGGTCTCCATCCAATCATTTCTTTCTCGGCATCTTACCTGCAACAACATCAACAGAGGACATGAAATAATACAAGCACACAATTCCATTTGCCTTTATGTATCATACAATTTAATTCACATCTGATGTTTCATGGCTTTATAATCACCTGCAGAATGATGACAGTGCATTAAGCCCAACACACACACACACACTCTACAATCCTCCTGTGATATGATTTATGAAGAAATCGCAAAATCATAGATGTGAATTCTTCCTGGTTAATGTTCCCCATGGTCATTTGAACAAAATTAAATTGACATTCTGGGGATATAGTGGGCCTAGAAGTCAGAGAAAAAGCATATTCAGCTTCCATTCACAGTCTAATGTCACTACATATGGTAGTCAAATGGACTTTATCCCTAACCAGAATGACCACAAAACACATCCATTTTAATTTACTAATTACATAATGTAAGTTATGTAACTATTGGAAAACTTCAGCCAGGCTTTTTTACACTTAGTTTCTAATATCAGATGATTACCGGTATGCAATTTCTTCCACAGAGGGATTGCAGCGGGATCATATTATGTGTGGTAGGCTTCATTAATTTATATACCATCATTTGTGTAATCATACTTCATCCACGTCTATGTACATATAAAACAAGAGAAAATATAATACATTATAGCATGCAAAGCATTCAGTTTAAAAATGAGAAGTTAGAAATTTGAATTTTGTTCACAATTGAGAATAATTCCTGATTGAGCTGACAAGTATGAGCAACTCCGGTATTCTGACAATTTATTCTGAAAGCATCAGCCTTCTACATTCATGCCAATAAGTTTGTACAATTAAAGTATTGTGTATTTCTCTATATATTCATTACAAAGAAACCAAAATGGTATTCAAGCCATTGCTAACAGAGTGAAGACATGTCTATCCAAACTCCATACGATACCTTACATTCAACCCTAAAACATCATGCAGATAAATGCCAGTACAGCAATCGTAGCAACAACAAAAAATCCAATCTAAGCAAATACGGCATAAATTAAATTTATTCATAAGGTCTCATCTCATCAGATCTCAAAATGTACAAAACATCTCAAGCCAATACAGCCTTAAATTGTTTGTCTATCTGATGTCTATGAAGTAACCGATCACTGTGACGAAAATGCCCAAACAAGATCCATAAGCTATTGCCATTTCGGGCCGAGGTCTATGAAAAAGGGGCGATATTCCAAAATTGAATTATTTTCAAAAGGTTAAAATAGTAAATATTTCTATAGATACAATAATTTACATAGATATTAATCTTGAGGCTCCAATTTAATCATCAAAGTTTAGAATTATAAGTAATATACATTTTAATTACAATATTTACAGTTTGAAGTTATTTACGTATCTCAGTTTACACAACCAAGCCTGTACTGTTTCTACAATTAAATGCGTTAAAGTCTTTATATACAATTGTCATATCTTACAAAGTTCAAGCTCAAACATTTTGCTAAATGAACAATTTTGTGTCCTAATTTCATCTTTATTCTTTTAACCATTCATGAACTAAGGCAGAAAGAGATTGTAAACTACGATCCAAATAGGCTAATGAGCGATACATTTATAATACAAATTGAACATTTATACATGATAAAATTTATCTAATATCTACCTTAACCTACACATATCTTTTCAGGTGCATTCTAAAGACATATAATTATGTACAGTTATTGCTCTTAAAGTCTTGTATAGGCCTCTATTTGAATGAAACAAATCCGTAGGTTCACAACTCAGTCATACCTGGTAGGTTTCGAGAATTAAAAGATTTCATATGTATTTACAGAAAATGTATGAAAAATATACAGAAAACTGTTTAAAAAAAATGTATAGCAGGCAGTCTGTTCACAAACAGCATTAGAAGAAAAAGAAGAATGTTATGATTGTTTGATTAAAAGCAGAGAAAGGATTCAAGCTTTTGTACAAATGGTTGTTACTGCTTTTCATAAAACATTCAAACAATAGACTGCTCTCCAGACTTGTCGCATAGCCCAAGTACTGTACATTGAGATACATATCAACAGATAAAACCTAAAGGGGCATTAATTGTAATTCTGAAAGAAATTATAAGAATCAATACCTTTCTGGCTTGTAGCAGATGGGTAAACTGTACACTTCTATTATCTGTCTTTTTATTCTTCTATCTGCACATTCAAATTTGCATAACCTTACACTACAAGCTCGGTTGCATCTATCGCTTGCTAATTCTCGTCTCCGGCACGTCTGTAACAGTATTCGAAGCCATATTCAGCGTTTGGAATGTTGCTCCAAGATTCCTGAAGACGGCACTTCCTGGAACTGGGGAATCTTGGGTGGGTGTGTGTGTCTATCGTTTGGTACTTCTGGTCTTCCTGCATGTCACTGTGCCGTACTTGATACCACATGTAGCTTTCACTTCATCTTCAGAGGACGTAGAGGGCACCCTAGCTGACGCTCTCGCTGCTGTACGACTGAACTTGCCCTTCGGAGTGTTGCTCCAAGATTCCTGGAGAGGGCGCTTCAAGGAACTGGAAGATAAAGGAGACAAAGGCACATTGGATCATGAGCAAAGGTGAATGCTTGTATTGAGACCGAGATATGTAGAAATGTGTGCACATAAGACAGGGATAAAAGAAAGAGTCTCCAATCCAAAGCGATTCTGATGTTATCTGTTTCATCAAATCAACATCTTTATGGGAAGTAACAATAGCATGAAGAATGAAAAAGATTTACCCTAGTGGCCCCAGAGGTCTGTATTGGAATATCTACAAACGATATAACATATTTATTATAGAAAGATATTTCATCATAATTACACAGGCAATGATTAATTTCTGTTATTGTTTTCCTGTTTTTCATGTTTTACCTGATCTCTGATACAATTTTGAGAAGATATTCAACTTAATCAAGTGTAGCAAGATTTCTAATTTCAATCCCAAATACATGTAATACATTCAATACTTGAAATACAACTAGCTTATTAATGTAACCAAAGAGATATAAATGCAGATTGCTCAAGAATGATTGAATAAATTTTTCTTTGGAAAAAAAAAGAAAAAAGAAAAGATATAAATGCATTCCAAATAAATACCTCCTTGTGGATCTCTTATGTACGAGAGGGGTCGTGCTCTGGGTACTGGGGGTCCTCTTGACCAACGTCACCGGTGGTGGAGGGGGCATGTTGGAGGTGCCACGCCCATTATTATCTCCCGCCACGCTCACACTGTCTCCCACGGTGCTCCCACTGGTATCCAGCTGGCACGCGGAGCTGCTCCTGGAGGAGCCACCGGAGGCATAGTTCCCCTGGAGGCACATCAGCTCGACGCTACGGTCTCCCAGGGAGGCGATGTAGACGGCCCCTGGGGTGATGGCTGGGCCGACGAAGCGAGGGTTGGCCTGGCTCAGGAATGTTCGGTTCCCTTCACTGGGGGGGGGGGGGGGGGGGGGGGGGGTAAAGACAAAAACAGGTTAATCTTTCAGTAATGTGTTTCACACCGACAGAAATAGAATCGAGATCCGTAGTTTTACGACGCTTGCACTAACTAGCGTTCCAACTTCAACCTTGGACCCAATAGTAAACCTATCTTTACTCTACATGTGCTCTACACCAATAGCAACTTAGCAAGTATACTGCAACTTTATCTTTCACAATCAACATTTCTGGTAAGTCCGTAGTCAATGTCAAAAGAGAAAATGCCAGATCAACCAAATCTGTCAACGTACCATACGGTATACCTGGAATTGAAAATTCACTTTATACCACAATATGTAACACAGAGACATTTAGGAAACATTGTGAAGTCCAATAAAATTTGTCAATCTTATGTTGCATACTACAATATGTCCCCTCTGATTTTCTTTTTTAAATACATAATTAATCTTTAATTAAGATGAATGCCAATTTCAAAATTACAAACCTCTCTGGTTCAGCGGTGTGCTTGATCTCACAGACCTCTACAGAGTTGAAATGGGCCATATAGAGGTATGGCTGACGATAGGTGAACGCTAACGGCAGTCTGGACCATTTCATGTCGTCAGGTCGTGACCTTCGACCTTTACTATCAACGAAGATGCCGAACTCTGAGGGAAACAAAAGATAAGATAAGTGATTGGTAGTCATAATTGACAGACTTTTCTTTCTTGAAATGATAAAACATTGTGGCAAGATAAGAATTTCCAAAGCTAACAGCAGTCTAGGTTTTTTTAAGTCTCAACACTAGATATGCTGAAAACTATGGTTTGAGAGAACAAACTATAACATTTCAGTGTTTTAAAGCCCACTGCACTACTTATAGCTACTTGACCCTCTATATAGCAAACATTGCCTAAGCGGTGACCATTGGTCCCCCATGGTCCCCTTTTTAAAAATGTTAATCAAGAGCTGATTTGATGAGATAACCACCTGTCAGTGACCATGCAGGGAGGTCTAATCCCTCCTGGCCAAACTAGTGCAGATGGGCTTTAAATAAAAATAACAAAATTGAATGTTTAACATTTCATTTCCTAACATTCAAGATATCTAGGATCTGCTGCTGACCAAATTTACTTTGCCGCATCATTTCGTAAGCATGCTAATTCAAAGAACAGACCGAACAATATTCCAAGAAGTTGTTGAGAATAGTTACCATGGAAACAGAGTAGGAATTCTTGTGGCTCTCCATCTGGTGCTACCTGTATGGCTGCGATTGGGAAGCTATCAAGCTGAGATGCTCCATACACAGCAAACGCTAGGCTCGTATCGTTCGACTCCAGAAACTCTGTGACAAGTAAATCAATGTGTTGGTTGACATCATGGAGAAAAAGATGTACTTTTTTTCCTGTAAATGAACTTCTAGAAATGGTTTCAGTATAAGAAGGGCAGCTCATAATGGCACAGACTCCCATGGTAGATGTGATCCTCTTTAATCATGATTTGGAAGAATAAAAATAGTCTTAGCAGAAACTCTATGTAAAGTAAATCAATTTTATATCATGGAGAAAATGCTGTACTTCAAAAGAAAAAAAATTGAAATGAAAGATGATGGCAAAAGTAAGAAAGAAAGTAACAAAAGTGAGAAAATATAATTTTCCTGTAAATAAACTTCTAGAAATGGGTTGATAGTATGATAGTGGTGGTTATTTTACCTGACAGCTAAGAAAGCAATAAATGCTTGTTAGTAAGCAACCAGAAGACCGACGGCTTTAGGTCCTCTCTGAGGGACCTGGTAATGAGGATTAATGCCTTACCAAAGGGCACTAGCGCATCGACTTGGTTTCGAACCCAGGTCACCGGATTACGAGACCACTGCTCTACCGACTGAGCTATCACGTTTCCGTATAAGGGCAGCTCATCATCCCACAGCCTTCCATGATAGCTATGATTCTCTTTAATCATGATTTGGAGAAGAAAAAAAATAGTCTAAGCACAAAACTTACCATCAATCTTGAAATCTTTCAGTTCTATCTCATAGAAACGGTCTGTCCCTGCGAGGATACTGGCCTCCGTGAAGAGCAGACAGCTTGAAGGCTCTGCTGTCTGAATCTCCTACAAAACACAGAAATTAAGAGAGCAATTATTATTTTGAGGAGTCAACAACACATGTGGCGGGAGATCTTTATGATAATACATCAAATGATATTCTTTGATGTATTGAGCATTGTTTTGGTAAAGGTCATGGGTTTGTTTAAGGCTTTCCTTTGTTAAGGATGAAATATGTTTCTCTTGGTGTAGGGCCAAACCAATAAACTTCTTTCTTAAATTAGCCAGCTTTGCTCGGGGATATACTTTGTAGAATATAGAAGATTGGGCTTGGGTTGGGATTAGGTTTTAGATCGGATTAACAGGCTTAAAGGGATCCGGTAACTTTGTCTTAGATCCTTTACAAAAATCCTTGATTTAGCTCATGCTGCAATGATAATTATAAACCTTTAGGTCAGTCAGGAACCCCATGACTTTTGCAAGCCGATCGCCTGTCTGATTATCAAGATATTAATGATTGAAAATCGAAATCAAATTTTGTGTTTGCCAAACAGTTTTCATAACACTACAGTCTATTGGGGAAAACAAGTACCGGTATGGTAAAACCGGTTACTCAAAGGTTTTTACTTTTTTGAGGCACTTCTTGATCATTTTGAAGCACAATTTTTTTAGGGCATCAATACCATATCACAGACACTGATAACACGTAGGGCCATGCATCTCAGATTTAACATTGTTAAACGATGCCTATAATGGCAGAGCAATTGCTACTGAAGCATGTGATGTATAATTAATATTTTAACAAGTATTAACAAAACATACCTTTCTGACACAGAACTTGGAGAGTCCTTCGCTGAACTTGAGGATGCTAATCTTGGTAGGCATGGCAGCACACAGGTAGAACGATCCATCTACCTTCCCACAGGCAAACAGATGACACGACTGTATGGGATAAAAAAGATACCATTAGCAATGAACTCGGTGAGGGCTTTGGTTGTAGGGTCATAGGGAAAGGAAGGAGAGAATGCCCCATGAGCTGGTATTTGCATAATATCATCACGTTTGATGCTGCTTATAAGTATCAGCTTACATGGTGATGTAGATATACAGTAGGCTTGCGGTTGCACCGTGTGAGAGGGGGGGGGGAGGATTGGGAAGTCCTGAAAAGGACTCTCGATAACTGTTGGTGTAGTCACTCCCACCACCTATCCTCTCCAACCAGCGCTATAGTTCTCCTTAGAACTATAAGCTAAGAAAGATAACCAACAGTCTTTTTCAAAACTACACCAACAGTCCTTTTCAGGACTACACACACTCAAGAAAAAAAGATTATCGAGAGTCCTTTTCAGGACTACACACACTCAAGAAAAATTATCGAGAGTCCTTTTCAGGACTTCCCAATCCTTCCTCTCTCTCACATGGTGCGACCGCAAGCCTACTGTTATCATCAAGTTTGTTTTTACAGCCCATTCTGATTCACAGAATCGAAAGAAAATGTAGAGAAATTATATTTGTACATGAACATCGCATACATTGGCTCGAAACAGACGACATGAAAATGCAAGATGAGGGTGATACTTACATGGATGTCTTCAATGTTCGTGTAATTAACCGAGACATCGCTTATGCTGGCTTGACTGCTCATAGTCCTTAAATGCTTCAGGTCTACGATACATAGATTTCTCTCAGGACCTGCAAAAATAAACAACATTAGGAAAAGAAAAACATAATTGCAATTATTACAGGACAAGTTTACCCTTGCAGTATGTTGGCTTTGGTAAAACCTGGACAATTTAAGAGAGATATCAGAGAAAGTTTAGGAAAATCTGATAAAGGTAAGCAAGTTAAGAAGATTATTCATATTTGTTATCAATCTCACATAAATTGTCAATTCTATAATTTTCCTTGCAACTAGCAAGCTCACCCCAAATTTGTTTTGTCTCCTCAAAATGTATAAGTGTCCATTTTTTCTCTCCAAAGAATATATTGTTACAGATGTGTCTCAGATGAATATCTTTGATGAATGCTTGTACATGTCTGTTAAAAAATAAGTTGTGATTGATCTGGATTGATCAAAAGTTTTAATAATCACATACTGAAAATTTATCTCTTTAGTACAGACTTGCAGTTGATCTTAATTTGTAACTGAGTTGAATCAATTGTTTTAAGACAAGGCACTTAATAACACAGTATCAGTGAATTATAGTTCATGAATGGCAAGTCTCATCTACCACACACTAGATGTTACAATTTCCTGTCATGATACGCAATTGATATCAAACTCAAGTCGAGTTGCAATCAACATGGGTCAATAGACCGGTTTACTAACGTTTCAAATTGTATGCATACTTTTTAAACGAAGGTTGTTCTTGACAACCTGAAAGCTTACCCGAGGCTTACCCACCATAGCAACAAGTAATATATAAATATGGAGACTGGATTCCAAGTATAGTAGTTCATTGATCAATAACAGGTTAATGGAATAACTCATCACTAGGTCCCCAGGAAAGAACCATCCATAAATTTGAATATGTTAGTAAACCGTGGCGGTCTATTGCAACTCTTTACGAGACAGGGGTTAGTTAGAGATGAAGTACTTGACTGACCTATGATCATGACTGCTAACATGAGCTGAGTGATGATGTGCATCTGGAAGACGCTGCTCACCCCTCCTATCTGAGAAAGTGGTTTCTTCCGATCCATTAACAGCATTGTGTAGAGTCCCTCCTCGGCTCCAATCAGAAGCATCTATTTGTGAAAAAGGGGGAGTTTCAGAAGTAATTGTGAAGTACATGTATAATTATGTATCAACTGTATTCAAACATCCATACATTTTGGTTATTAGACATACCTGACAACCTTCATGGCAAGAGTTAACAATCTCTTGCAGCAAAATTTGTAACACAATTTTTTTTTCATAGAAAGAGAGGAATCTAGTGTTCATAACATTAGTATGAAAGCCAAATAATGAGGAATCACTCCGCCAAAATCGAAGGCACCTATGAATATATTCCACCAAATAAAATATAGTTTGAAATTAATGCATCTGATTTACAATACAGTGCACTTGTTTAATTCTAGTATTCAATCGGCTTAGCGTATAGTTTTGGATATAATAATATTGTGGGAAAAGAGAACAAGATTTGTATAAAAATCTCATAACTATGAAGGTTTTCATACTCAGTTTGTCAGGGCATATCTTTGTGAACACAGAATCTAACAAAATAATTTAACAAGTTGCCAAACATGATTGTGGGTACTTAGTAACTGTTTTTAAAAGAATTATGTTGGTTTCAAAATTACAGGAAAAGAAAAAAAATGCAAATTATCATAAAGCTTTTATAAACCCTCAATGATTAAGATCAATTCATTTGATATATTTGATTCATTTGATATATTTGATTCAAATCAAGAATCCAAAGGATAGTATATTTTTAACATTAAACAATTTGTTAACCTTCCTTAATTGTTAGCTTTGAAGTCCTTGCAATTTAAAGTTAGAATGTCATTTTTCTTACATCATCACTGACAAGGAGAGTGCAGTTGATGTCGAGCCGGTTCTCTTGGTTGAGTTTGAGGAGCGTGTTGCCAATCAGCCTGGCTTGATCTCTCACTGATCCACCGGGACCAGCATTACGACCTCGGATGCTCGCCACCTCAAGACCAACCTAAAGAGAAAAACATCAGATCATTATGTAGTACATAGGCATTCAAGTATAACAATTGATTTTTAAAGACACATAGAAATGGGCTCCCATGGGGAATTTGAAACTGCTCATGTGAACTGATTACCCGATAACAGGTGTTGTCGATCACCAGGATTAGCTTTCAGGTATAGGCTTTATAGTCCTTATCTGACATTTGCGTCATCCAAAGACTTTCCGAGAGAGATTGGCCTACATGTATGCTATATGCAAACTATTCCCACCTAGTCTGGTGTCAGCCAATTATGACCTTCTGCATATGGAAAACCACCACCCACTCCCTTTAAAGATTGCAAATAAGTTGTGATTGATATCAAGTCTATATAAGACAGGGCCCAGAGCTCTATTTGAGCTTTCTACAGCTATATTGTTCAATAATCCCATACACTTTCCCCCAAGTTGTGTTACATATTATCTACTGCTGCACTCAGACAGAGTATTCTACGTTGTTTCATTTGTAATGAGATTCCATTCAGAGTGAATACATTGTGTTTGTTATAAAAATACAAGATTGTGTGACCGTGAACTCACCATCCACTGCTGTTTATCTTGGAAGCTCGGGGCCATAAGATAGAGAGTCTTGGTGTCGGGCCAACAGGTGGTCACCGGCCGTGATTCCAAACGGAACACAAACGGTAGATCGCTGGATGCTGTATTGGGTAGCTCCGTGGCAGACACGCCAGCGTGGACAGTCACTATAGCGTCTTCAGGACAGAGGCTGTACTCCAGGAAAGGAGAACCACAACCTAAGAAAGACAGGGAGAACAAACATCAATAGGTTACTGGGCAGTGTCTAAGGTAGAGATCTTTAGCATTGAACCAAAGTTAAGAGACTCCATGATATACTTTTGATGTTTGGATCGCTTTCTCTCTAAATATCTTCTCAGCATTTAAGATTTGTTGGGGACATTAGAAGGTAACAAATCCAGACCCAAAATTTGCTGTGATTAATTCCCTTCTCATTCTGAGAAAGAAAACATACATGAAATATTTTCATAAAATAGCAATACACAAATGCACAAACTATCATAAATTCATAATAGCTATTTATGAGGGATAAAATGATGATGATTTATGGATTAGAAAAACGTGATAGATATTGATTACTTCTATGGGTATGCCATTCATTTTCTTCTTGCAAGTCAGAGAGACTTTGACATATTTTCCATACAATGTACCTTGACCCTGTTTCATCAACTTGTTATCAATAACAAATGCTAAACTTTGATGACAAATTAGCTCTCAGCCAATCAGATGCCATGATTTCAGTAGCTTATAAAATATAGTATTAATGACTGCTTTGAGAGAAATAGTTGTTTTATTACGCTCAAGGGAAGGTTAGAATTGTGCTATTCCCCGAGGCTTGCCGAGGGGAATAGCCCAATTGTAACCTTCCCGAGAGCGTATGAAAACAACTATTTCTCAAATATTAAAGCAGTCATTAATACTTTTATATGCCGAAAAAAAATAGACTAAAAAATAAAAAATAAAAAATATTTTACATTTTTGTCGAAGACGGGATTCGAACTCTTGCGTACAACAAGAGGTGTATCGAAAACCAACGCTTAGACCACTCAGCTATCACGCGCCGTTAACATGCTTGGTAGTTTTCTCTAATATATACATTAAAATGGATTGAAAACGGCTCCGCGTGAGGGATGCTTCGCAAAAGCTCCATGAAACGGACCCTTCTTTTACTTTTGCAATGCATATTGGCACGAACTTAGATCAAGATCTATCGGCAGATGTTGTTTTTTTGTTTTTGAGAGTTTATTTTCGTCTTCATGTCAACAATGCAAGATAAAATTGTCGGTAAGATCGATCGAGATTCAATTGTATTGAAATTACCGACCAATCCTTCGCACACATAAGGTATCCTCCATCGCTCAAACCATTTTTTAACATGTAAACCTATGGGGTAACCATGGAGGCTGACCAACTATTTTTAATAACCATGGTTATTAAAAATATTGAAATGTTTTAAGCATGGTTACCGAGAATTTTACAGGAACAGTTGAAGTTTATGAATGCAATTCGACCAATCAGATGGCTGGATTTCTTAAGTGAGGTATATAACAGTTATTGTAACTTGTCTTTGATAACAAGTTTTATGAAACAGGGCCCTGATATAGTATGCCAAAGAGATTATAAAAACAAGACAAACCTGACGAGTTCTCCTTGTCATACAGACTCAGCGTAGTTCCTTCCAAACAACACCACTTCTTCTCCCAACCTTGCTTGTTCATCCTGTGAAAATTAAAAGGGGTGTGAACAAGACTGCACTGTCACAGAATATGGAGCTACTACACTTTCATTAAAGGTACTAAGTCCCTTTTGCAGCCAACCTCAAATTCTGTAGAACTTTGCAGGAATTATGAATATGTCATGTATGTCCTATCTGTGAGATTTAAACGTTAGCAGTGTCCTCATATTCAAATTATGCAAGGAAACCTCTTTACTTGCTAGACTTCACTGTCAGACACTATTGAGTGACTGACTGGCTTTTTTTTCTTCTTTGGTGCATACATGAAAAGAGTTGTAAAGGGTACATGAGCATTTGTCTACATCAATAACCCACTTCTTGTGATGGCCAAGATTAAACTGATTGAATCTTTGCGCAGCATAAAACGTATGACCATTCGGTACAATTGTCTGAAAATCAAGACTATTACTTTTGGGCTCTATAGCCCTAAAGTAGATTTGACGACTAATAGTCGTTATTTTCCCACTTGAAGACATTTTCAAGCCCCATCATTTTTGGGAAGTTCTAAATTAGTATTATCTTTCAAATGCAGTTGGAATTTAACTTTTTCATTTTTTTGGTCTGCAAATGGGACATAGTACCTTTAAGTGGACCCTGATGCAATTTTTTGTAAAGATCATGTCATTTTGTGATCACAGAAACATCATTACAAGTTAACATTCCTGTTCTTCTATATTCATTCATTTACTTTTTTTTCTTTTTCTGATTTATTTATTTTTTGCTTGGGGGAGATGGTGCATGGCATTGCTCATTAAATAAGGCCTCTCATTCATAACTACGCAATGGCTTAATGACGATATACTACACTTCTTATCAAAGGAAAATAACACATGATGTAATATCCCCACATGAACTAACTCCAGTCTGTCTTCAAGTTCCTTACATTTTAGGCCCAGAAATAATTTCATTCAATCAACAATATCTACTGTCTTATATTCCACGTACCATCAAGGAATGGAACTCACTACCCCGACATCCAGAGGACCTCAAACTAGTGCTGTAATCAAACGTTTAACCATCCGGTATCCGACCGCCCATGGCGGATTCCGTTTTCAATTGGACGGTTTCGTTTTCCCGTTTTTTTTTGTTTTGTTTTTTTTTATAATTTTTTTTTTTTTATAATTTTTTTTTTTTTTTTTTATAATTTTTTTAAAGTTCTGATGTATGCCCCTCCACCTGGCACTATGCCTGGCAATGTCTCCCAGCTCAGTAATCTGTGTGTTGACTCACCACTCCAAAACTAGAACAACACTCCAATTTGTCTGTCATCTTGGTTTGAAAGTAATCTTTGTAATAGATCTCAATATGTAGTTTATAATAATAATTCCTCAATTTTTTTCTATAACAAATGGTGTACCACAAGGTTCTATCCTAGGTACCCTTCTGTTTTTAATTTACATTAATGATCTTACACATTCTTCTAAAAACTTCATTGTTACTATTATTTGTGACAAGTTCACAAGCACAAATCGGCCCCTTCAACTGCACCTCGCAGTTAAATGAAAGTCCTTCCCGCTTTTTCACACGGACCTGGCTTGCTGCCGACAAAAAGAGTTGGTAAAAAAAAAAAAAAAAAAAAAAAGATTTTTTTTTTTTTTTTTTTTTAAATCGTTTAACCGAAAACCGTCCGGTTTTGACTGGCGGTTAAACGGAATTGGAGATATCCGTGATGTTACAGCACTACCTCAAACGTCGACACCTTCAAACTACAAGCAACCAACTTTTTCTGCAACCAAGACTCAAGCAATAAGAACTAAACAAGCAACAGTGCACACCCCTCATCCTCCTCGTTTGGTTCCTAACGGGAGGTTGAGGAGTATGCCGCAGAAGAAAAAGAAGTTTCTTCTTTGCCTGTATGAGTTTACTCGAAGAGTCGATATGCTGGTACTTCTCTCTCTCTCTAAGTGCCATATCGTTTGACTTTGGCGATCATGCTGTTCCACAACTCTCGGCTCCTAGCCTTCTGTATTAGTACCACTCCCAGTTCTTTCACTCCTCTCTGTCCATCACTGTCCATCCAAAGTATCCTCCTTCTTCCCCTACTCCTTCTTCCAAGATTCTCTAGGCCTTCTTTACATGTAATGTGACCCATGAACTTCAAATTCAACTGCCTAATAAACATCTCACGTATCATTTTCCTTTGCACTCCTGGTACTTACCTTGGTGTTTTCATCCATCCCTGTATCTGGTTGCCACACACCATGGGCTCCTGGCCGAACGAAGTCAAGGACGAAGCGGTCGACGATACCACCGACGAAGCAGTGGACGATGCTGAAGAGACGGATCTGGTCGATGGAGACGGGCCGTCCATGGCCTGCTTGAAGTGCCTCATGAACTGGAACGGAAGACCGCAGGTGTGGGGTAGACAATGGGCACACTTGGGATGGCAGATCAAGTGACATTCTATAGCAGCAGATACAAGAAACATTATGTAAAGTAGGACGTGACACTAATGAGGTTACTGTACACCAGAGGTAGACGGTGGCAGAGTTTTTATGTCAGATCATATAATGTTCTGTAAAGATCAGAGTAAAACCAAAGAATTTTAGGACAGGTTTTTGCCAATTCATCTCCAAATTCTACTTGAAAATGTTAACGATTAACTTTTTTAAAACAATCTTTCAAAGAAACTCTAAAACATGTACTTTCAATCATATATTCAAGGTTATTTGTGTTATGTCTTTCACTTAACTATATTGTTCTGCAAACCCTTTAAATGTTTTTTATTTCCATTACAAATCATTTATTTAAAAAAAAAAAGGAATTCCAACTCGTACCGCAGAACCTACCAATGTATTTTTCTACAGAAGACATCTGCAGGTTACTTACCCTGACACTTGGCAACCTGTCGTCCAAAATGAATCGTATCAGCGCAAGCAGAGCACTTGGTACCCCTCATGCTAAGCCCAATCGTAAACCGATGCGGTATATTGTGCTTCATGCGTTCTTTGAGTCTCTTCATCGTCCCCTTGCCAGTGGCCAGGGCCTTGTTGCGCTTGTCCCCTGGTGTGGGTAAGATGAGGCTGGACGGACTTGACCGGTGACCGGGGGACTGGACAATGGCCGAGATGAGGTTGGCGCTGGCGGTCTGGGTGAAGACCGGGGTGGACGGCATATCTGGGATGCTCATTGTTGAGCCAAATTCAGAATTACTACAATTGGTCACCGCTAAAAGAAAGAGCAAAAAAATCAATCCAATCAATATGAATATACATTTGGAGTACATGTATATAGGATGCATATGTGCACAAATATATAAAACATCAGGCCAATTCAAAATATAGAATAATGTTCATTTCATGTCATATCTACATATGTTTAAAAGGTTATACGATATCTATATGAACAATGTGAGCAATTCAAATTTACATTGGTCATTGAAATTGACATTCATTAAAAACTGAAACAGATTGGCAAATATTGACAGCCAATCATGCCAGCAGTCCCAGTAACTAGAGTCCTAAAATGGCTAACCATATTGTTTTTGCTAACGGTAATCAATTGACAGGTTCATGTATCCATAACTTAATTTGATTTGGGGCAGTTACCTCTTTGCTTAGCTGCTTGAAGGTCAGATCTTGCTTCGTTCAGGGCTTTCTGAAGCTCCCACGCTCGGCTCTTCTCGGCATCTAACTTCTGCTGAAGCTCTTTCACCTGATCATACAAGAAAGTCAATCCAACATGTTTAAACACTGAAGTAGACTACTTGTTGTTTCGTCGTATCACATACAGCCTAAAGCCAGAAGGGTGTTTACTCAGTTTTAAATGCAATGAGCTATTGCTTAGATAATACAGAAGGGAACAGAAGACTCGTTCAGATCTGATGCAGCAAAACTACAGCGATTAAAAAAAAAAGCTATAATGATGTAAAGCTTCGCAATCTGTATCTTAAAACACTAAACTGAGTTAATATGCGCAGAAACTTTGTTGCGCGCAGTTGCCCTTCATTTACACATAAAAAAAACTGCCGCTTTTGTTAATTAAGAAGTATTCTTTCAAAGTATAAACAATTTAGATATATATTCAAATACTTCTTGCTGATTAAAAAAAATTCTCTCAGAATATGGTCTTAGGAATAGACAAGATGACTGACCTGCATAGAGACTGAAACACCTGCAATCCCTGTGCCCCTATTATCTCTGAGATGAGGAGGAGGAGGTGGTGCCATCTTGCCAAACAGACGTCCTCTCTTCTTCTTGGGCGGGGCATCTACCTTGGCTTGTAGGAAATCAATCAGTTTGGTCTGCTGGGCCGAGGTGCCGTCAAACTTGATCCTCTCATGCTGATGGTGGATCTAAAACACAAAAATGCAAAGAATTGTTTATCATATTCCTAAGATTTCATGGAAGATATTGTTAAGCAGGAAAGCAGTAAGGTTGGTCTAAATGAGGATGCTCTAGACAAGAAGAAATGGAGGGAGTGGCATCATGGTGCAACAGTCAGTAACCCTTAGTAAAAGGGGAAAAAGCTGACTTTAATAAATGATGATGATGATGATAGCTTAATATATACAAGCCTTATAAGATATCTTTGTATGGTAATATTGGGTCCTTCTTAAAATCTATGGTAGATAGCATTTTAACAGAATTGTTTACTAGTTTAGGTATAAAGATGATGTGATAAACAATACCATATATTGAACTGTACAAACAAATAACTGTATATGGTATCTTTGGTTGGAATATGGTCCTTTGAGTACTACTACTACTAATAATAATAACAATAATAATTGAAATTCATAAAGCGCCTTTTCCACTGGATACAAAGCGCTCTGAGATGCCATCCATGAGTCAGTGCTAGAGTTAAAATATATACCAAGCAGTGATAGTGTGAGTTCAATAAATGCATATGGTTTCTGAATAGATGTCTTCAAACTCCTTAAACTAAGATGGGATTAACTTGGAATTTAAGGGGGAGGTTGAAGGAAGGGGCATAAATGAAGAGGAAAAAAAGAAAAGAAGAAAAACAATTTAAACAAAAATAATCCTAATTTGAATCTATGTACAGTTAAATAACAGGGGTTACTGCATTGTTTAACAACTGTATTTTGGAGGCAACATCAATCACCAAAGAGTATCAGACGTCAATAAAAAAAGGTGAAGATTGACCCACCTCTTGACTCTCCATATGGCTCTCCAGTTCTTGTTTTTGCTCTTTAATGTATTCTCCTTTCGACAGTGCTTCCTCCAAAGCTTGCGTAAGCTGGAAATTGATGCTTTTACTCTCCTTGAGTTTTTCCTCCAAGTCTTTAAGCTGAAATAACAAGTGTCATCGGGCAGATTAAAACTGGGAATATGTAAACATTTAATTTGTGAGTTTGACATTGCACTGAGAAACAATAATTGGTGATGATTATGATAGCAGTGCCATAAATGTGATAGTGATTTCAAGTGAAGTATGACCTCCTAATCACAATGCCATTTTGTAGTGCTAAAAGGCAGAGCCATACATGCAAGAGAAAGGATGAGGAGACATAGTAATCATAATTATTACCGGTAAACAATATCTTCTTTTTTTTCACAGAAAATATTTCTTGCTGATTTCATATTGAATATGGCAAGATACAAGAGACCATTGGCCGATTACAATAGAATAGCCTAAAAATATCGAGATAGTGGCAGCTTATTCCAATAACTGATAGCTATATAGACACAGACATAAAATAGGCACTTTCTGACTTGGGCATAAAAACATGTGTATTCTTTGCCAAATCTTGATCGACCACTCTTCCATCATTGCGGATGAGATAAGGTTCCATTTAAATATAAACTATTCATTATGAAAGTGATTTGATTCAGACAAAGACAAAAGACTGATAAACTTACCTCCTTGTCCAGTTTGATATTATCTTCTTGTTCATCTTCATATCTTTGCTTGAGTTCCTTTGCGGCTACCTCTAAGAGGGCCCTATGCTTCTCAACTTCACTCAGCTGCAATACAACACACATTCAAAGGGTTAATAACATTACTATTGACAGTGCTTTTTAAAAACTTCTCCCCCTGTTTAAATTACTAGACAAGAAACATTAAAAGATATAATATTTCTTCTTGTTCATCCTAATGTCTTTTTTATTTTTTGAACAGTAAACAGTCATCAACTGTAAAAACTGGGATTTATGCTTGATAGTCAGCATAAATTTATTTTATTCTCTTACAATTTATTTTCTATCATGACCACAGTTAATTCTGTCATAACTATAACTCATGATTACTTAAATTTGTGTGTACCTATATATTCTTGGTGAGTTAATTCATTAATTATCTTTGATCATTATACCAATTTTGCTTACATTCTCAGTGAGTTGATTGATCTGTTGTCTCTGATCGTTGAACTGTTTATGCCATGAATCCAGCTCTTCTCCTTGTCTTTTCTCTCTGTCATCAGCAGCTTCTGTCAATTCTTTGATCTTCTCCTCTGCACGAGAACTGAATCAACAGAGAGGGATAACATTTACATTACATTTTCATACACATTTGGGACATTACTTCATAAGAGCTTTGTAATTTTAGTCCAGCATATATAATGTGGATGAGAGATGGAGAGGTGAAATTCTTTATTCATTAACACTTTGACCAGTATTAATAAGAGCTTACTAAATCTAGTCTAGCATATAAAAATCAGAGGGAAAAAATATACATATGAAATGACTCCCTTCGCAAGGATTTTGATTGGCAGTTTTGGAAGAATACCAGGATAAGTTTGGATTTAAACCTTGTGACTGAGTTAGTCCACCGACTTGTGCCAATTGTCATCTGCTTTATCTTGTAAACATGACTATAAGGGAAATGTAAAAGATAACATTTAAAGTTTGAACAAGGGACATTTGCTGTGGATCTGGAAGCCGTACCCTAAGCTGGATACTGTGACAGCACCTCATAAAACCAGTGAAAGGTGGGAGGTGGGGGGGTCGAGAATTTGCTTTTTATGGTAGGAGGTTTGGAGGAGTGCTCTTAAGCATTATCGGAAAGAGTTTACATTGTAGAAGAATCCTTGATATCTTGTATAGGAGGGTGGGAGATAGACCATTCACAAAAGGGTTTCTTTGAAATTGTTTGTGTCCCAAACCAAATCTTTCAGGGGTTACTATGTTAGACAAGATTAAACAAAACAAAAGACTTTGTGAATATATGCAGGATAATGTTGTTCAGTCTTCTAGTAATATTACATATAGTTCCCCATGTTTCAATCTTACCCTGCCTGCTGTCCATCTTCCAATGACTTAGATACGGCTCGCAATCTCTCCTCCTTCTCCTGCAAACTCTCCTTGGCTCCGTCCCTCGCTTGGCGACACTCCTCGAGTCTGGTCTCCAGACGCTCAGTAATGGTCTCTAGGTCAATGACCTGTTCCTCTAACATGGTGCATGTGGTCTTCAGCATGTTGATGTTCTGTATGAATAGAAAAAGAAATAATAGTAATAGTAATAGAAATAACATCAACAACATCATCATCATCATCATCATCATCATCATCATCATCATCATCACCACCATCCCTGGCTTCAGATGCTCTGTGATGGTCTCTAGGTCAATGATCTTTATCTCTAACATGGTGCATATGGTCTTCAAGCATGTTGATATTCTGTGTGATGTACATTATCAATGTTCCTTGTTCTTGATAAGACTCTAGAGGTGACTCATTCAAACCAACGTCACAATGGCAATAACAGTGGCTTCTTGGAAAGAACCACTGTCCTCATACTCCACCCTGTCTCTGGATTACAGGTACATGTACCATATAAGATTATGTCATGGTCGTGAAAGTACATTAAGTGATTATCATGGTATCAATAATCAAAGATAGCGAGAAATTCAATCCATACTATCAACATCACCCATTTCCTTTTGCTTTCCATCAACTTCTAGTGACTTTTAACTAGAATTTTCTAAAGATAAATACCTTTACATCAGGTTTCCAATATCAGAGCTAAAAAAAGGAAAAATTGTAATGGTTGGCAGCTCTGCAATATGGCACAAAAAAAAGTACAAGGAATTGTATCTTAAACAGATACCTAACTGCATGTACTGACTTTATTAGAGAAATCTGCACCATTGAATGTTTTTAAAACGGAAATACAGCACCATATAAATCAGGGCTGTCGTTTAAAGCCGGTAACCGGTAAAACTTGCCGCCTATTCACTCCTTTCTTACCGGCTATAATTCCTATAATAAACTTTGCAAAGATCACAGAAAGTAGATCTAAATCAATGCTAATCCAAAATTTCCTTAATTTCGTCCAAGATATAATTAGTGCCGCACATACACGGCCGCAGTCGACGAAATCCCTTACGATCACGAACGCGACGTCGTCCATACTTACCTAGACCTATCTATCTAACGTTACATCGCAGTTCTCCCCCCACAGCGCGGCGGCCAAGCCCGCCCGTCCCTACCCCATTGCGATCCCGATGTGCACGCGAGAAGACGATGCACTGCACAAAATATATACACACTGATCATAACAAAACTGAAGCTAGCTCGCTGTAACCAAACTATCCGTTGCTGATTTGATATTTGAAGATCACGGAAACCGGGGCCTATACACGTGCGTGCAATGTCTAGAGACAACGTACTTTAGATTCTGAGATGCGCAAATGGGCAACAGAGTTTTGAACTCGGCTGAGTTTAGGCCGGCCACGGCCGTCCCCGGCGGACCCCCGCAGCTAGCTCGCATGATATATGCAGGCTCGCGCTCCGATAGACTAAAATAGAAGCCAATTGGTTAATTCATTTATTTTATTTTCATTTATTTCCTTAAAAAAGTTGAATAAACAAATATACAGTGTCTTCACTTTGTCAGGAAAAACAGTGATATAACATTATAAAATGAACAGGAACTGAAGTAAATTCTTAAATGTATTCAATAATTTCATGTCAAAAAAAAATAATTAAATGAGAATTCATATGGGGAGCCAAATAAAAGTCACAAGTAAAAAAAAAATCAAAATCTAGCCTCTGCTGCCCATTATTTAAATACTGTACATGTATTCAACAAATCATGATGTAGAAAGATTGAGTATGGTGCATCATCTCAGTTTAATTAAAAATTACAAAGTAATGGTACAAAGTAATAAATAATTATCAACTTAATAACTTTTCTTATGAGTTATGATTGTTCATGTAATATTAAACATGAACAATATGTGTGTTTATTACAATATATGTGTAATACAAGGTAGGAAAGATAACTACAAATTTTCTTCTTAGGTATGCACCAGATTGCACGATTTCAAGTGGAAAATCCCAAAAGGTCCCTACCGTGGGAGGGGGGACACCCCCCTCCCACACCCTCGGGCTTGGTCGCTTCGCTCCCTCGCAGTGATGGTACCTCCTATAACATTCAAATTACCTCCTTCAAAAATAATTAACAAGACCTCTGTAAATGCTGTGAATCATCATCATCATCATTATGAAACTTACCAGATCATTTTGACTGAGTTTGTTGTGACAGTCCGCCATACTGGTGTCCATCTGTTGGTTCTGAGTGACCAGTCGACCCTTCTCCATGGCGAATGACTCGCATCGCTCCATCAGCTCCTGCTTCTCCCTGCTGATGGTGGAGCACTGGCCCGTCTTCTCCCGGAGCTGGGTCTCCAGGGAGGTGATGATGGTGGAACGCTCCCTCAGCACGTGCAGCTCCTGGTCGAGCAGCTTCTTCTCACCCTGTTCAAATCAGTCAACATAGGAATAGTTTAATTCTAAAAGGAGCTAAATCCATTTTTGTTACTTGAGAGAAAAAATAATTTGTTTACCAGGCGTCTATGGAAAAGTGATATCAGAAGGTGCATTTTTTCGTAGTAGCTCCTAAAATTTAGGTAAATACTTTTGTTGAAAGACAGGTTCTGTAGTAAACAATGGTCTGGTATCAATAACTCAATTTTCAACAAAAGTGGATTTAGCTCCTTTTGGAATTAAACTCTTATTTTCTCCCTTAATAAATCATTAAATATATGCAAATGAATTTGTCCCAAAATCTCCCAAACTTTTTCTTTTCATTACATGGACCTGTATGAATTGAAATGATATAATGCAATATATACTATGTGCCAATGTGTACATGATAAAGTTATCAAATTCCTAAATGTTTGCCAATCAAAGATTTTGATTACTGGTATTTTCATTTCAAATGTTAATCATGGTTCTGTAACAGAAACTGATTCAAATTGGTTAGTGATCATTGCTCTTTCTTCTAAGAAGTCATACACCAGGGGAGTGTTTCACAAAGGCTAAGATTGACTTTAAGTTGGACTTAACTATGGCAGGCAGTTCATGCCACTGTTTGCTCTCACAATTTAATGGCAATGGTCTCTCAAGGGACTTACACATCATAGTCACAAATCTACAGAATTTACATGTTTTGATAATTCATAATTGAAGTAAAAGATATTATCTAAAGATCATAATGGTGAGAGCAAACAGTGGCATTAACGGCCTGCCATAGTTAAGTCCAACTTAAAGTTGATCTTACTCTTTGTGAAACACTCCCCAGATGCAAAAGTTATCAAAAAAAGATAACACTTCATGTAAATGGTCTAAAATGCAATATACTTGCCTCTAGGTTTTCAATCTTAGTAGCAGCATTTTCAATCTCTTCTTGTAGTCTGGTCTGTAGCACCCTGACCTGCTGCTTGAGGTCATTCTCACTGGCTTCGATCTGGTTAGAGTTGACCTCTGACCTCTCGGCTCTTGCCTGGGACTCCCTCAGCTGGTCTTTGAGAGTGAAGACCTCCTCCTCATACTTGTCAGCCACCTACGGACAGAAGATCACATGGTGGAGTTAAGTCATTGTGTTTCCTGGAAAGCCCACACTTTTCTGAACATTTTGATATCAGATACTCATTTTGGTAAAATATGGAGTTACGTTTTTGTGTCACTGAACCCTCCATATAATATAAGTAGATACATGAACATAAACATTCAGAATGTCCAACATCTTACAATAAATTTTAATCCAGACCACATGAAACAACTATTAGTACGAGCAAAATATACAATATTGATAAAGAAGGTGAAAAGTTGAATGTCAAGGCATTACAAAAATAAGTCCTCTGGTAATTTTTATAATTGGATAATTAGCAAAGTTTATACTAAATAGATGAGTTCAAGAAGAGTGTATTTGTGGGAGAACAAGTTCAATATTAAGTATTCAAAAGAAAAATACTGAGAAAAAAAAGTGATATGATAGAACCCACAGATTACACATATATCATAAGACCTAACAAAAAATCCTCAGGCCCAGTTGGGCAATGCCTGGTCTAGTTAGCCCATATCTCATCAGATTCGTTTGTTAGACTAGACCAAGCTCTCTGAGCTTGTTCCAGCTTAAACTCGAGACAGCAAACCTGACTTTTATGTTAGTCTGTCCTGATTTACATTTTAAAACTGACCTTGTCTAGTTTGGCTTGCATCTCTTTAGACTGGTCTGTTAGACTAGACCTAGCTCTCTGTGCCTGCTTTAACTCAAACTCTAGACATTCAACCTTAGTCTGAATAAACAGTCTGTCCTGGTTTAGATCTAAGAACTTACCTTGTCTAGTTTGGATTGCATCTCTTTGGACTGGCCTGTTAGACTAGACCTAGCCATCTGGGCCTGCTTCAACTCAAACTCTAGACATCCAACCTTAGTCTGAATAAACAGTCTGTCCTGGTTTAGATCTAAGAACTTACCTTGTCTAGTTTGGATTGCATCTCTTTGGACTGGTCTGTTAGGCTGGACCTAGCCATCTGGGCCTGCTTCAACTCAAACTCTAGACGGCTAACCTGCGTCTGAAGATACAGTCTGTCCTGGTTCAAATCTGAAAACTTCTCCGCTTCAACACGTCTACAAAGCAAACAGCAGCAAATCTCAAGCATTATCGTTTATACTGCATTTTTTATTTATCAAGCAATATCAGGGAAAAACAATTTTTTTTTTTCGGAGGCTACTAATCAAGTTTGCCTACATGAAATTAACACTCTAAAATTTGTTTTGCATTGAACTCTATGCAAATTTACAGGGGCTCTTTTGGGCATTTCGAGGGCTATTCCACCCGAGCCCCCAGTACTCACAGAGAAACCAGTACTTTAAAAGCAGCTAATAATATCCTAAAATATGGACTTGTTTTCCTTCTATGTAAATTCAAATAATAATAATATTTTCTTTGGGAAATATTATCTCACACAAGCTTTTCAGAGATATTAAATTTACCACCATTCATAGACTCATAGTGCACTTCCTTGACTCGTGTGCAATTATAGAATTCCAATCTCAGGCGAAATATTCTGATAGGACCTTTAATATATCTATGGTTCTCACCAGTACCATTACAAGTTTGGTGCAATGTTGTCATACCAAGCATAGGGGAGTTCAGATAAAGAAAGACAAATGGGTACATCCCCCCCCCCCCCAGCTTTGGTCTTTCTTAAACTGTTGTGCCAATATCATTTGGCTTGGGTCAGCCCCCCCCCCCCCCCCCCCCCCCGGTATCTTTTCTTGACCTTTTGCGAAGGATTGCTTTTCATCATTTTGATTGTTCCAGAATGTCAGTAAAATCCACAGAAAAAATTAAATGTCTTTCCGCGGTGGCATTGACATCAAGTAATGGTATAGAAAGGCTTACTTGAATTCTTTCTTCTCTTGCTGTGAGAAAGTATGACGGTCAGCAACCATCTGATCTATCTGAGCTTGAAGAACCTTCACTTGATTGTCAAGAACTGTGATGGACTGAAACAAAAAGATAACGATCTCCAATACATGTATTAGCTTGTCAACATTGCCACTGCTCCTGTCTCCTCCTGTGGTTGAAAAAGGCATGGAGTCTTGCCCTGCCACAGATTGTAGTTATAAAGTATTTGGTCAAATGAAAATTTAGAGTAAATCGATGCACTTCCAGATTATCTTAGATGTATTATTTTTCATATTACTCTCAACACTACACAATTGTTGCAAAAATAACACTGAATATATAATTGATGAAAAATGTCAAAAATTTGATAGCTTAGAATAATAAAGGGGCAAATTTCACAGCCAGTGGTATACAAGTTTTTAACTATTCCAAAGTATTACTAAGAAATTAAAAAGTCTCTGGCAAACAAATTACATAGGATGTCTACTGAAAGTTACATTCTATTTGTTTACGTTTAAATTTGTGTTGCTGAAAAATTGCTTGAAACTTATATCAACTTTGTCTAGGTTCATTTTTTGTTTGGGGGGGGGGGTCTAATGTGACATTTTAACAAGAGGACTTTCCTCAGAGTCAGAAAGGCATTGTCTTGTGTCATTCAAACACAGGGTCAATGCCCTTCTGGCTCTCAACAGACACCATACATACCTCATCTTGTTCTTGTATCTTTTTGAGATGTGAGTCCTGGCAGTCGGCTTGAAGAGAGGATACCCTGTCCAGAGTCTGTCGGTCTCTCTTAGCCACCGATCGGAGCTGCTTCACCTCCTGAAGAAAGCACAACGCAGGGAATAGTTACACTCAATGAATATCCTTTACTGCAGTTTATAAAATTGTGGGAAGAAGGAGTAGGGGAAGAAGGAGGATACTTTGGATGGACAGTCTGCATAAATTGTTGGAAGAGAGAGGAGTGAAAGAACTGGGACTGGTGCTAATAGAGAAGGCTAGGAATCGAGGGTTGTGGAACAGCATGATCACAAAGTCAATCGATATGGCTCTTAGAGAGAGAGAGAGCTGTTTGTAACTTTGAGAATCAAACCGTTATACTACATGTACATTATTTGTCATGGGGGGGGGGGTGGTGGTAGGGAAACTAAGCATTCCAATACAACAAAGTCAACCCTCAAAGCTCAACTAAATAAATAAATCATTTATTTTCCATAATAATAATACAGTATTCATGATCTAGCAATCTGGTTTTCATTCCACTCTCTCCTTCTGTTTGCATTCTTCGTCTTGTTATTCTTCTATGCATTCATATTTTATGATGAATGCCTAACATACAAACCTGTTCTTTGTTGTTTAGTTCTCTTGTTTTAGCTGCTACATCGTGTTCATATTCTCTGCATGCTCTGCCAGCTGATGTGACCTTATTCTCCATTTCCTTAAAAAAAATCAAAACAAAACTTGACTTTGAAAAATGACAGTCAAACTAAAATAATATTAATGTGAGTTAAGTTTCTACAAATATATGTCAGCTTATTTAAGCATAATTTGGTCTACACATATAAAAAGTAATGTGTTTGACCTCACATATAGAAAGAAAATAGATGAACCTAGGGAGCCTTCATTAGATTTATTCATAGATTTCTGACATATAAGGCAAACTAACAACACAAAAATCAATCAACTTGCTGATTAATCTTGGATTTCTTGAATTTCCCTGACTCAAGTCTGGCTTTAATCTGTTTGTTTGTCATTCACAACACACAAATGTTTCAACAACAGACAGCCAACTTTTATTTCCAACATACATATTTTGTCATATAATTAGTTTAAAATTTCCACTGTAATCAATCAACTTACCACAACCTGATTGGCTAGATCCTGTGTAAGACCATGTTTAGATTCCACCTGCTCCTGAAGTCGCTTTTCTCTTTCTTGGACCATTCTCAAACGGTTCTCAAGACTGCGTTGATCGTCCTAAATATCAAATTACAAAATGGATATGAAACCTAGCAGAGATTTTTTAAAGTCAACGATCTTGAAAGTCTTCTCTTTTCATTGAATTATGCTTAATTTTGAAAAGAAAGCAATTTGGATTACCAGTAAAAATGAAAAAAGTTGAAATCGTGTGATTAGATCAAGCAACACACTGTACACACGTTCATGTACATAGGACAAAAATACAATTAAGAAACCAGAAACATAGAGAGCTCTCCTTTGCTTGCATTTAAGACATAAGGCAATCATTAATAAAAAGAGATATATAAAAAGCTTATATATGTGTAATCCAATATCTGCTGTATTCTATTCACTCTACAACATCAAAAATATAGAATTCCGGTAAGGGTACCTGGGTTAGGATTAAACTTGGATTAAGATTAGGTTTAGAGTTAGGGTTACATTTGGGTTTTGGATTAGGTCTAGAGTTAGCATTAGATATAAAGTTGGGTCAACTTGGAGAAGGTTTAAGGGTAGAAACCATGGAGCAATTGTCACTGAAACATGTTGTAATCTTTTGAATTGCAATGATAGCCGATGATAGGACATTTACTGTATCCACAATCTGCCTCAAAATACTGGAATGATCTACCACTTAGAATTAGGCAGTGTTTCCAACAGTTATTACCTTCAGAAAGGCCTTAAAAACACTTTTTTTTTGTAGTTTGTAGTTGTAAGACTGTAAGCACTTTGGGCCTTATGAGAAAGTGCAGTATAAGTAATAATAATCATCTACTTGGCTCTCCTGGAGCTGTTGCTATAGATCCATGACGGAGGTTCTCATCTCCTGGACAGACTCTTGACACTAGAGTTAGGGTTACATTTGGGTTTTAGACTTGATTTGGAGTTGGAGTTAGGGTTACAATTGGGTTTTGGATTAGGTCTAGAGTTAGCACTTGGTCAAGGTTTAATGGTAGAAAGTGACCATGTAGCAATTGCCACTGAAACATGTTGTAATGTAACTTACTTGGCTCTCCTGGAGCTGTTGCTGTAGATCCATGACGGAGGCTCTCATCTCCTGGACAGACCCTTGACACTGCTCCTGGACTATCTGTCTCATCTCCGTCTTCTCCTTCCTTAGTCGATCGGCCGTACGGCTGGTCTGCTCTTCAGCCTCGCTGGCCTCACGCAGCTTCACTCTCAGCTCGTCCAGTTGGACCTTGCTGCTCCTACTCAGCTGGAAACAAGATGGGTAGGTGGATGGAAAACATTAAGAAGTCTTAGGGTGCATTCAAACAACACTTTTTAGCCCTAGAAATGCGATTTTCAAAGATATTTAGTTTAAAACATGGTTGCGTTCAAGTGGTTTCAAGCGATTTTTTTGTCTGTCGTAAAATTAAAGGTGTTTCAAAATGCAAACAAGAAACGCTGAAAAAGATGCGCTAAAAATAGCTTGAACGCAACAGAGATCTCAATCATGATCTATGAAGCATTATCGTGGCATGCTTCCAGTTTGGTCGACCGTAAACAAATTCAGAAAGCGCGCGCCAAATTTGACCTATACTTCCTAGCTCAAACAACGTAGTGTGATGCGCAGTGACTGGGCTTGAAATTAGCGAGAATCAGCGTTGATGGAAAATCAATTGCTTGAAGGATCTCCCGCAGTAACCATGTTTTGTAACAGCATTTTGATTTGTGATTCTAGCTTTTAAAAAAAAATTGCTTGAACACACCCTTACAGTACCCAAATGTTGATTCTGGTTAAAAGCGGCTTTGATGGTATATAACAAAGTAAGTTAGTGTGTAACTGGTATGTGCCTCCTGATATTTAGATTACAATTTCTTTGTGAGAAAAGACAATCAATGATGTTTTACCACATAATAATACCAACTTCACAAACCAAATTATAAAAAATTGTCTGGCTGTATTGCGATAAATCATTCTCTACTCGTACCTCCTGATCTGCATATATTACGATACAGAAATATGAGACACTCTACACTAATTTCATTCTGTTTTGCTATGCAGTATTTCTTAAAGTGTTTTACTATCTCATGTCTAAATAGAAATTGACAATTCTTACCTTCTCTAGCTGAGACTGTAGCTCTTCAACCTCACTCCGAGATCCTTCACAGGACTATAATGAAACACATATCACAATTAAAGAGAAACTGGAATAAAACTGAAGATAGAGACACTGAACAGAAAAACAAGTTCTATGTACTTTTTAACGTTAGGCTTCCTGGGAAAAGCTTCAATTGTTTCAATTGATATTTGTGGCTTGCGCGCAGTAGACTGTCATGGGCCAGTGATGGCCTGGAGGTAGATACCCTGCCAGGCAAGCAGCGGATGGCAGGTTCAAAACCTGCTGGTTTCAATATTTTTTTCTGACTCGTTTTCCATTACAAGATTGAGCACACGATCTTTATCTACTGGGTGCAAGCCAAAAATTTCTTTCCAACAAAAATGTTATGTACATCATGACGTGAAAAAGCCTTGCAATGGAAGCATAAAGAAATAGACTTAAAAGAATATTATCTAACAAAACTAACATCTTATCTTCAGCTTTTAACATTACTGTTGCTCTTACTACTACTCACACTTATTGCAATAATGGATGAATAACATGGCTGTGTTAAATTTAAGAACAAACGCGATCATTGTTCTGTCCATTATCTATATATATCAGAAAGTGTATCAAAATCTGGTCTACCAGACTTTTCTAAAGCAAACAATACCTTAGTGAGTTTTGACTTGACATTGTGAACCTGGGCCTTGAAATCTTCACACTCCTGTGTCTTCTGTCGAAGCTCGGCCTCTAGCTTCTGAGCTCTCTTGACGGCTACCTGACGATCGGTCTCCATCTGAGAGAAAGCTTGCTTGTAGTCCTCAACTTCTGCTCTGAAAGACAAGAACCAAAAACAAACTTAGCGGTTGCAGAATAAATTCCCCTACTCCCTTTACTTTTGCGACAACATGTTCTTAGGGGGGGGGGGGGGGGGGGTTGTTTCAAACTGTGAGGTTTAGTAACACTACATCCTCAAGTAGTATGCATCACTTGATACCCAACTCATTAAAAAATCCAACGATGGGTTAAGGTGGAGCAACTTCACGGTAGAAGTTTATACCATTGTCACCAGTACCTCCAATAAAATATTGCTTCATTTGACCTTTTGGAATGGTTTTCAACAGTCATAAAGTGCTTTAGCAATTCAGTCCGAGGCTTTTACTCACATCCATTCTTCATCAAGTTGTTCTTCTTTTTTGCTGGTCTCTCGTATCTCTCTCATAAATCTAACATAACAAAACAAAATAGTTTCCATTTCAACACTTTGTCTAGATATGTATCTCTTGGTTATCAAGGCGTTACTCACCTCCATTCTTCATCTTTAAGTTGTTGTTCTTTCTTGCCGGTCTGTCGTATCTCTCCCATCAGTCTCACTGCCTTGCTATCCATATCCTTCTGCTCATTCCTCTCCTGCTCTAGAGTACGCCTCAGTTTCTACAAGAGCAAAACAAACATATGACAGCATATTAAGATCTTACTTTCTCAATTTCTACATCAAGTAAATTCAGTGATTTCACTGTCTTAATCTCCATTAGAAAAACTACAATGCACTCAGTTTTGAACTTGATTACTAAGTTCTGAGTATATACTTTTCGGTCTACAAAGAGTTGCAAGAGAGACAACATAATATCTAAAAGTTTAAAAGATTCACAAAGTTGTGTAGTTCACCCCTCAGTACCCAGAATGAAAAATGACTTTATTTAAAATAGATATAGCAGTTTTTTCAACCTGAAACTCTGATGCTACAATTGAAACAGAAATAAAATGTAATGAACAGAAGAGTGAGAGTTCCAGTGATAGCGAATCCATATGCTTTGCAGCAGAGAAAGTAAAAGATAGATTCTCCACATTTGAACTTCAGTATGTTTGAATTTGTAATCCGCACTGGTTGTTTCACAAAGATCCTATGTTGAAGTTATCCCTAAGTTGGACTTAACAATTATGGAAAGCTATTTAATTAGCATCTATGAAAATTATTTTGTATAAGATTTATTAAAAGGCATGAAATGTTGATTTAAATCTTTTATATTTTCCATTATCAAGAATATTTCATGTTCTTGATGTGGAATTTATTTTAAAAAGTCTAAAATACTTGAAATTTTGCTTTTGAATACATTTCATTTTAAGGCTACAAATGGCTCTCCATAATGTTTAAGTCTAACTTAGAGTTAAGTTCGACTTTGGATCTTTGTAAAACACCCCCCAGTATTACTTACAGTAAGATCAGCGATTGATTCGGCTAGTTTTCTCTCCACGGCATTCTTCTCAGGCTGAATAGTCTTCAAAGATTCTGTCTTCTCCTTCAAGCTCTTAGTCAGCTCATTGTTGTGTCTAGTGAGCGTGCTATGCTGGGATTCAAGACGTCTGCAACGATCCTGGAGTTTCTGATCGGGCATGGAGCTCATCTCAAGCGGTGCTGATAGTGTGGTGTTCATCATTGACCTGTATGAATGAAATACAGTCAAACCTGCTTTAGTGACCACCTGTCTACAAAGACCACATTTGTATTTCCCTTGAAAATGGATTCTCATTGAAACATTTACTAAATGAACCTGTCTACAAAGACCAACTAAGGACCACTTTTTGTGTTTCCCTTGGGCGGTCACTATAGACAGGTTTACCTGTATGAATACAGTCCTGGCTACTACCTGCAGACTGCAACCCGTATGCTGTCGATACGAGACAACATGAAATAGGGCAAGAGCCTCCCCCCCCCCCTTCCAGGAAACATGGATGATGATGTATAATGACGAACTATATACCATCAACATGTGTAGGAGAAATACGCTTTAGATGGGATAATGGAACTGTAATACTAGGAAAGAGGTCCAAGAGGAAACTAAGTTGGTCCAAAAAACAAGAACACAACCTACAGAAATGTTTGTTGCAGGAGAGAGAGAAAGAGAGGGAAGTGGGGAGGAAGAGAGAGGAAGAGAGAGGGATAGAGAGAGAGAGAGAAAGAGAGGAAAGGGAGAAGACAGTGTTAAAAGAACATTTAGAAATTGAGGGAGAAATATGAAGTACACAGCAACAGATATTTGTATTTTCAGAGGTATGACTCACATATCACCCAGCCCTTGGTTGTTACTAGATGTCTTTGAGTAGGTGAATCCCACAAAGGGTAGATCATGCCCTGAGAAACCTCCCTTACATCTCATCAGGATGCTAGCGTTGTGCTTCATTGGCTCGATAGGATCAAATTCATCAAAGTTAGACACGTCATCCACGCTGCTTACAGTAGGTACAAAGGGGGGTACACCTGTAGGGAAGATATATGACAGTACGTACAATCCATTATCCGATGCTCTGTGATTAATTTCTTATACGAGTCATATTCCTATATTTAACCCTTGACCAAACAATAATCCTAGTCTTACCTGTAAGAAATATGTTAAAAACTCAATTTCACCAAGGAATTAAACCTTAGTGGGAATACATGAATAAAAAGATCATATTCAAAACAGGTACAATCATTTTATCAAAAAGAATTCAAACAAAATTGTTCTGCCACTGCTGAATTGGCCAATCAAATGGGTATAACTTATTTTAGACACACATCTGACCCACCTGACAAATCCATCAAGAACCCCTGACCTATAGTCCCTTGGATATAGGTCCCTTAAAGCCTTAAACCCTGATTGGAAAATTGTGCTCATTGATAAAATGGCATATAAGCATAGCATGTTTCTCTCATTTCTGAGCCTTATTGAACCAGATAAGCAAGTACGCTTTATAGTACAGGGACTTTGTTAGTCTGAATCAACTCTATTCACCACTACTTGCTAGTCAATGGTTTTATTTCGCTGCCGCACACCATTCCATGTTAAAAAGACATTACACATACAAAAAAAGCTTTAGAGCTAACTTATAAGCTTACTTTTCGTTACACTTGCTTTCTCAGCACTCAGGTGAGCAATGAGCGAAGCACACTTTTGAGAGATTTGTGTACTTTGTTTTGTATAGCGCCTTGAGTAAGTTATTAGATAAGTGCGCTTTATAAGTATTTATTATTATTATTATCATTACTTACCGTCTCGAAGTGTTGCCCACTCAATGCCAGTGAAGAACTCATGATATCCCAGCTGCTCATAGCCAATCCTCGCTGACCTGTCACACAGCAGCTGCTTGATGAGACCGGTTGCTCGAGGGGTTAGGGGAGAACTGGTAGGGAAGGACAGCTTCCTCTGAATACATCATAAACAGATCATTTTTATATATCTCAGGAAAATTATGTAAATAAACCCATTGAGGGTTCAGTGACACAAAGACGTAACTCCATAGTTTGCCAAACTGAGTATTTGATATCAAAATGTTAAGAAAAATGCGGGCTTTCCAGGAAACACAACGACTTAACTCCACCCAACACCCCATTGAAGTCAATGACTAGTGAAACATAGACTTAACTCCTTAAGGCCCAAGTGCTCAGTGACACATAGTTACGTTTTTGTGTCACTGACCCCTCGATAAATGTCTCATGAAAAGGATTACTTCAAATTCCAGAAAGAAAGAGAGAGAGGAAAAAAAAGTTGCATTAGTTTAAACTTGGTAATGATAACTTCCAAGGGCCTTGTCGATAAAAAACTTGCATTTAAACGCAACCCTAAAGATTGCACCCGAGTCCTCGACACTCAATCATGATTTATTGAAACTAGAGTTGTGTTTAAATGTTTTGAGTTGAGTTTAAAGCAACCTGTTTATGCAAGTGGTCACACACAGAACACATGAACATTCTATCTATGTTAATCATCCTCAATTTGTCAAGCTGTTTATCCCTAACATATATTGAAAAATCATAGCTTTATCTTTGGAATCCCATGTTTATATCTAATAAATAAAATTGATTCTTCAAGCTGCTTACCTGAAAATCCATGATGTTGCTGTAGGTGACGACCATTGAGTCATCACTGAATGGGGTCTTACCGACCATCATCTCGTAGGCGACTATACCCAGAGACCACCAGTCACACTCGGTACCATAGCTGGCGTCCAAGGAACCGTTGAGGCTCTGGAGAACCTCTGGGGCTACGTAGTCTGGTGTACCCACCGGCATCTTAGAGCTGACCTACAGGTAGACCAAAAAAGAGTGGAACATTACAATAGACCATCATCTTGTAGGGGACTATACCCAGAGACCACCAGTCACACTCGGTACCATAGCTGGCGTCCAAGGAACTGTTGAGGCTCTGGAGAACCTCTGGGGCTATGTAGTCTGGTGTACCCACCGGCATCTTAGAGCTGACCTACAGGTAGACCAAAAAAGAGCGCAACATAACAAATTATAATGAATATACCACCAAAATGCCATTTGAGTGAAAGAAGTCTTTAAAGGCAGATAGACTTTATAGAAAGGCAGTCTTGATACCCTAGCATATAGGCACGCATAAAAAAAAAATGCACATTTTTATCTCAATAGCTTTTTAAGCATCCTCTCCTGGCTAAAGTAAAGGTTTGAAAATTTACAGTACTGTCTTGCCAGAGAACACAAGTACTCTGAAGAATTACCCACCGGATCCTGGCACCTCTTTAATTCACCAATGGACACTTGTCTGGCACTGGTCACTGGCTTGGCATGGGTCTACCCTATCAAACTGAAAGTTATCTGTATTGATCTAAACAAACACTGTGACTTACTGTATTTTTCTCTCCTAATTTAGCCGCAGATCCAAAGTCAGCCAACTTGATGTGCCCAGTACGATCCAAGAGAACGTTGTCTGGCTTGATATCTCTGCAAAATTTTAGAAAAAAAAGACATGCAAGGCCTTGGTTATTAACAAATGGGGGTCATATGGTAAATTAATAGGAATTCTCACATAGACTGGAAAAGGCAAAATATTGCGATGTACTTTTTGATTATTTCCTATGATGTAATATGTCCTGTTATCTTATTCACAATCAGTGTGTCATTTTGTTAAGAGTAATTGCATTACATTTTCTTGTTTTCAAACAATATTTCAATCAATCAGACTTATAGTTTCTCAGCAAGGCTTTGTTTACCCTTCATCCAAAGTGAGTGAGATATAGCCTTGTGAAACATTAGGGGTAGTTTGAGAGGTCCAAACCAATTTTACAAATTTGTATATTGACTACTCAATTCTCTCTTTCCCATAGACTTAATTCAGGAACCATTTGGTTCCCATAGCCAATATTCAGTATTCACTGACATATTTATTATGCTTGGTAATATTGTTCAGAAGTCCGCCACGCTTAGTATAAGCAAAAGATGTTATTCACTGCGAACAAATCTGGACTTTGATTTACTCATCTATGGCAATGCACATATCCCATGCTGTTGAGACTATGGTTAGCTCCTAGGTAAAACCTACTCTATCAACTTACCTATGGACATATCCCATGGTGTGTAGGCTATGGATCGCAGCCACGAGCTCCGCCAGGTAGAACTTTGCCATGTTCTCCTCAAAGACATCGTCAAACCTGGCCAGGAGAGACAGAAGGTCACCCCCAGGATGGAACTCCATCATCAGGTACAGGTTATCATCATCCTGGAAGGCATACTGGAGCTTGGTCAGCCATGGACTCGATGCCCTGGCCATGATGTCCTTCTCCTCTTCAAAGAAGGCAACCTGGAAAAATCAAATACCATGCATATCTTTTCAGGCTCAGATTAACCCAGAGGAAAAATAGTTTTCCAAAGGAATAAACCCAAAAGGACATTCCAATATCACTGTCATTCACTTTCAAAAGTGTTTGGTATTCAGGATGACCAATTCTTAACATACTCATTGCTTGTCCTGTAGATTATATCTTTGTAAATTTAATAAAAGGTTGCCTAAGTTTGTTGGATTTAAAAAATCTTGTCCACAATCATAAGGATACAGAATACTTTCTGACCGAGAACAAAAATGATAAACTCCCCCTACGATTTAAGAAATGGAGAGTTAGGTTTTAATTTTACCCACAATATTTTTTTTTGGTGTGTTAACATGATACTGCGCTGCTTTGTGTAATTATGAATATAATTTTTTATGTGATTCTTGTGATATTTACTGTTATTTTTTATCAATAAAAATTGGGGAAAAAAAATGTTTTCCAAAGGTTTGAAAGATCAGTCTTACCTCCTCAAATTGACGATCATATTTTTCTTCAATTCTTACACAGTTATGACTAATAGAATGTATATTCTAATGAACATGTATGTATAATTAGTTCTATGCAATAAACAACAGCTAAATGTGGTTACGGAAATTCATTTTTTTTTTTGGTCTCAATTTTTAACAATTTAAAGATTCAAAAGCTTATTTAAACTCAAGATGTTCTTATCCTAAAAGACAAAAACAATAAAATGCACCTTGTTTTGACAAACTTACATTTTCTTTGGCGAGGGTCTCAGCCTTGTGCAGTACTTTCATGGCATAGACATCATTGGTCACTTTCTCCCTGACCACTTGGACCTGTCCAAAGTGACCACGCCCAATCACATCCTTCACTTCAAAGTCATTGATACTGATCTGAAGATTCTTGACCTTGCTGACCGTTTGTTTGACTGGTAAAATAGAAGGAAAAAAACACGCAATTTGAATGCCAATCTAACTGTAATAAAATTATTCCATTTCATGTCATATTTTAGAGGACACATTGATTTTCTCACTTAAAATACATTTTTATGTTTTGTTTTGTTGTTCCAATGAGAACAAGCCCAACAACACAACTGATTTTGAAACTTCAAACCAAAACCATGACAACTGCATTATAAAACCTCAATTTGATTTCCATTTTTTTAAATTTTTTTATTAGCACCCTTTAAACTAATCTGAATTAGTCTGTGTGCTTTTTCTACCATTCAAATAATCTACTGTAAACTACAAGAATTAAGAATAAATAAATAGTTATACAGATATAACCACAGACATTGGACAGAGCAAACACTTACCTCCCATTAATTTCCTTTATCAACATACAATTTCCATATAATTTGGAATGATGAAAATAGTTTTATGTGCTTACATTTGTTCACAAATTGTGATGCATGTTTGTTGGTTCGCTTGAGCTGGTCTTGACTGCACTCCCCATACAGAGCTAACAGAGCATCAACCAACCCATCACGGCTCAGATGAGAGCAAGATGTAGTGTTCAATCCTTCTTTAGCTTTGCCTGCGAACAGCTGGTTTAGCTTGCTTGTGCGCAGGCCAGGTGGCTCAGACTTTCCCGCCATCTTTGCTTCTATTTGGAAGAAAGAAGATAGGAATTAGGAGAAAAAAGGAGATGAAAGGAGATAATACAAACAATGAACACAACAAAAACAGATGAGATACTGAGATAGATCTAGATGTAGATCTTACAAGGGTTCTGAAAACAATCTTGTACATGAATGGTGGTGTGACCATAGTTCATGCGTGACCTAATGACCTTAATCGCTGAGAGTTCCATATATCTGGAAAGAGGAACCTAAAATTATCTGGAGACACAATTTTCTATGGAATATTGTTTTAAATTATGAAAAATATTGACAAAAGTTCGCCAAATCTTTTTTGTATTCGTTTCGATCATTTTTAACTCAGACTCAACGTCAAGGGCCTAGGAATCTTCATAGCAAATTAGCAAGAGAAGATGTCATCAAAATTGTAAATAAAAAGAGATACCAACTGATTAGATGATATCGATATTTGGCTTGACTTGAGCCTTGCTCTTGGCTTGAACAGGACAGGGCCACGCCAGCAAAGCATAGAGAGTCAATGCTAGTGCGTATTGACCTCTAGCACTGCATACATGCTGTGAGGCGGGTATTATTATACTCATACACAAAACCACACACCACACAATATCGCATAGACTCTACACAATCATGTCGATGCAGCTGTAAGCAAAGTTTGACACTAGACTTACAATTTGAATTTTTAAATTATTCTTTTTAACATTAGTAAGTTAAAAAAAATGTATTTTACTGCTATTTAGGTGTCATCAATTGTCACTAAAGTACCGATTTCGAGTGAAATCAGTTGAGTTTTGTACAGTCATGACAGTGGTGTTTGAAATGTTGAGCATCAAAAGCACAGCTTTTAGTTACTACACAGCCAGGATAGTGATGCTCCTATGTGTGGACAGGGTCAGGGTCAGGGAGGAAAAACAGAAAACCTTAGACTAGACTAGACTATTCTTAAATAAATTCTAGTTCTATAATTATAGTCTAGAGTAAAGGACCCGGTTTTCGGCCACTTAAGACAAAATCCTATTTTTTGGACTCTTTACTTCCTATTTATTATCATTTCTTGTTCAAATCATGAAGTAAATATTATTATTATTTAAACAAAAAAAGAATCCCAGAAAAAAATCACGAATTGCCATGACAATATTCGTTTCAATTTTCACTGTTTTGGAGCCAGTTATCGGCATAGCGAACCAGTTTTCGGACGCATGTACAAAGTCAATAGGAAGCGCTCGCGCGCGCCGTGCGTTTCCGCGCTGATGTATAGCACAAGCGGGCGGAGCAGGTATCCCACGCCGGAGCTCCCGGGTGCTCGCCTGGCCGAAGACAGGCACAGCGGTGATCGGAAGTTGGAATCTGAATTAGACAGACATATTGTGTGTGCGTGGCGGGGTCCGGCTGCATTGATTTAATACATGCGATGAGATACTTTTGAGCTTGCGACCAACACAAAATCGGGCTCTGAATCTGAAAAATACTTGAAATAAAGCTCATTTTATGGTACCCATATTTCTTACATACACGCGTAAGAAACTCGAGTTTTCAGATTTGGGTAGCGGGACCGCCGATTACATCGCTAAAAATAAAATGTGATATTTTAGGATATATTTTCCATTGCAAATGTGGTTCTTCAGTGACACTGGCATGGTATGGTATGTGTGGGACATGTGTTGTGCTATTATGCCATGTATTTTAATGTGATTTTACCATCCAATCCAACCAATCGGCCGAAAACTGGAGCTGTCCGATTACCGGCTCCTTTATAGTCTAGTCCAGGCCTTCTCAACTGGCGGCGCGCGCGCCACTCGTGGCGCTTGAGGTCAGTCAGAGTGGCGCGCGGCTGTTCCCAAAAATTAATACAAATTAAAAAAAGAACAACATTAAAACAATTAATTTTAAAATAAAAAAACTCAGACAAATCAAAAAGTCGCAGTCGAAGTTGAGCCCAAATTGTAAGCAAGCCATTTTGTTTGTTTGATTTTCACTTCATTTTGACATTTTCCATGTTTATTGCACCAAAATAACTTCATATAAATTAACTTCCAGTGTAGATTTTAGCCAAGAATTGTACTAATTAATTCACATCAATATGAAATTTTGATTGATGTTTTATGGAACAAAAAGATGTTAAAAATGCCACATCTGGGCCTCAAAAAAGCCCTAAAATCCACTAGCTTCCGGGGGCTTCGCCCCCTGGACCCCACCCGGTATCGACTCGGTCGCTACGCTCCCTCGTAACACAGTCACCAAACATACAGGTTGGCACTTCAACCTCAATTCATTTTTGTTTTGGCGCTTCTAATAAACTAGTTGAGAAGGCCTGGTCTAGTCTGTATAGTCTATAGACTCTAGCCTACTACTAGTACTACTAGATTAGGCAAATTCATGCAAAAAAATATATTCAAAAAACTGACTTGAAAACACATCATACAATTAGTCTGAACCGAGTCAGGAGCAAATTTGAAGAAATTATATTTTTAAATGTTGTAAAACCAAAGATATAAGAAGAAAACTGACCAAGTATCTGTACTAAAAATTGTACATGTAAAATTGGTCGTATACAATCGACAGCTGAAAATGACGCGCACGGTTGGATTACGTGCGTTCTCGAATCCAAAATCATACCTCATACACACACTCTCGCCATACCGCGAATGGTCCGTCGTGGGGAGCTAGCCGGCTGAGAGTTTGCAGCGATACCAACGCAGCCGCGGAGCTCCGCAGAGCGCCATTTTAGCGGGACTCGGAAAGGTTCGCGGTGGGTAGGCAGCGGCCTAGCTTTTTGCCCAAACAACGCTAGATCGGCTGCTGGCAAAATGAAAATAATTACGATCGAGAACATCGTCGGTTTCTTAACTTTTCAGTGAGATAATTCTGAATTCTAATTGAGAATATATAATAAATTAAATCGACATAGAAACCTCAGTAGAACTCTTATAACTATACAAAAGCTTGTTTATTTCTTCATTTGACATTTTGTTTTCGACCATTTTTTCGTGCGCGAGTCAATGGAAACTATGTATTACCAAACTTTCAACACGCAAGGAACGGGGAACACTCGCGGACCTCGTAAAAAATTCGTTGCAAAAAAAAATTTCAAGGGTGATTTTGAAGCAGTGTAGAATATTGGCGCTGCAATGCGCAGAAATATACTTGAAAGAAACTTAATAAATCATACCTTAATTTTCAGAAAATCGTATTTGTATTAGTGTACCTAGATGTGACTTGTTTATAACTCAGATTTTATGCAGATTTGTCGGGGAAAAAATGTCATTTTTTTCCGTTTGGTGGTCATTTCTAGGCTAATATTTCAAAAGTTGCATCAGTAATGGGCCCGATGTTTCTCTTATCGTACTCGCATGTTATTTCTACATAGATTAAACATAGGATGGTTAAGGGTAAGACCAGATAACATTATAAAAAAGATATATCCTTCCACTCTCCCATATCCAAGTTTTGGGCTGATTATTGCCGACCCACCGCAGCAAGGCCATTCAGATTTTCGTACGAGCGCGAAGCGCCCTCTAGTGCCCCATGAATGTGCCTAACTAGATCTACTAGATCTAGGCTACTACAGAAGTCTAGAAACTCTAGTATCTATTTTGATATTAATATCAGTATGACTTCATAAGCATTATTAGATATGATTGCACGATGTTGATAATTAATAGACCTAAAGAGTAAAGCTAAGTAAATATAAAGTAAAGAATCACAAAGTAAAATGTGTAGACTAGCCTACTACCAGAAACAATACATGAACACGAACGAATGGGACTAGATATTTGCACAACCAGAGATTGAAACGTAGAATTCACACCCTATTAGTCAATCACAAATCATTCCAGTTACACATATTCTTATTTGCCTCTAATGTTCTACACTTGTATCATTCTTTTGTATAATTATTCATTTAAAACGATAATATCAGTCAAAAATACCACTCACCTAAAAAAGAGACTGGCAGTCAAATAATCCGCTTTTCGTTTTTATTTTGTATTACGATATGAGAGATGGCCGTTCATTGGCGCTGCTCGAGAGCTTTCATATGAATTAGCGCATGTGATTGGTCTAACTATCTGATATAGTTGCGCATGCGTAATGCCTGTATTTCGAAAGACGTCGTGACATACAGATGGGGGGGGGGGGGGCAAAGAACTCTTAAGAGTTCTGTGGGGGGGGGGGGGCATCGAAGAATAACATTGTAAAGGAAGAACAATTAAGAACAAGAGAAAGAATAAGGAGAAGGAGGAGGAGGAGCTAGAGAATGAGGAGGAGGAGCTAGAGAATGAGGAGGAGGAAATTAGAAGGAGGAGAAGAACAAGGGAGATGACGGGCTTATAATCGAATTCATTAATTACGCGGTACTCATGGCGCGCTGTTATATTTGATCATACGAATTATACTAACAAAAACGAAATGCATAAAAAAGAATATCCCGATCGATCTTAGATGGGTACATATCTTTGTCGGATCAGGAACATGATAGAGAATAAACCCTCCTCCTCTTCTTCTTCTTCTTCTTCTTCTTCTTCTTCTCCTTATAATAATATTGTGACCCATGCATTGAAGAAAACAAAACATGGAAACATTATATTAATTGTTTAATTTTTGTTTTCATATACACCAGAAGGGATATTTCAGTTTAAAACTTAAAAAGGGCATATAAATATGATAACGATCCTCTGTAATATCTTTCTTATTCTGCGTTCACATATACATGTAAATATGCTGTTGCATCGATCCCGAGTTGTCAAATTTTCTTCTAAACTCTCAGTCTAAAGCCAACCTTTAAATGCCCCAACACACCACACACCAACAACACACCACAATGACGGCTGTATATGAAAGAAAAGGAGGGGGAAAAGGAAAACAAAGGAAGAAAAGAGGGAGGAGAAAAAAGGGGAGAGGAGAAAAAGGAGGGGAAAAGGAAGAAAGTGCAAGAGAGAGGAGAGAAAAGGCGGAAATGGAAGAAAGGGGGAAAGACAGAAGAGAGAAAAGGGGGGAAAGGAGAATAATGAGAAGGGAAAGAAAGAAAGGGGGATGATATTAGAAGATTTTTTTTTAACCGGGAGTCAATGTGATGTTATGAGAAAGTTAAGTCGAACATGAATAATGCCAAAGATTTTATCTCCTTTATATCTTCTAACTTATAACTTAGTCTTGAATGACTTTTCAAATACATCTATTCTATATGACCTCTTTCAGCAGATTGTCCCCGCCATTTATCCTGCCACAGTTGCCGGTTTCATTGTCATATTATTTTCTGACATATTATATTATAGACTGCTCAAATTATGGACTGCTAGTATGGACTCATATTATGGACTGCATATTATAGACTGCTCTGTAATCGGATGGTGGAGGAAATTATCACCTTCTCGGTTGTGTTCATACCGGCCTTCTATCACCCCATGGCTTCGCCTCGGGGGTGATAGAAGGGCCGGTATGAACACCACCTTGCGAGTGATAATTAATAATAATAATAATAATAATATTTAATTTTTATATAGCGCTTAATACAAATGTCTCTAAGCGCTTTACAAATATACTAATTCCCACCATCATCCTCATTAGCTGTCAATATTTGTATACTGTCATCCCTGTGGCCGCGAAGAGTACAATTCTGCCTTCCGCAAAGTTTCTATCCGTTTCGCAAGCACTTTTTTTCCATCGCATACAAGTCATGTAATGCTTATTGCTTCCAGTTTAAAACTTCAACCATTTCCCCTTCATTTTAACGATCTGGACATGATTGATTGTGGAAATTGTATATGGTACTGTCAGGCGCGTTCGTAGGGGGGGGGGTTAACCCCCCCTAACCCATTCTATTGTGTGTGTTTCGGAGGAACCCCCCCCCCTCAATTTTTTTTATAATACAATATACATTAAAACAAAATTGGGCTAAAGGATGACAACAAAAAGTGACCCTACCCCCCTGCCATGTGCTTACCCCCCCATCCCCTCGAAAAAATCAAGCGAACGCTACTGGGTACTGTAGTAAGTTGTTGGTAATTATTGTTTACAAGCAAGTGTATACATAAAAGGAAGACAAGTAAAACAACAGAAAAACGAAAGGGGAGCGGAGGTTGAGCCCACGACATTTACATATAACTCATGGAAGGTACAGGTGTTTATGGCAAGATATCTCCAAAAAGATGACTTACAATGTTTTTAATCTAACTTCATCTGGGAGATCATTCCAGTACAGCTTTGTCCCTACAAACGAAATACAGAATTGGATGCATAGTCAGTTGGTCACCCTTTATCATGTTGATGGCGTCAGTAGAAATTAAATAATAGTTGTCAAAATTTGTCCTTGATTGATTGATTGATTTTATCCGCCAAGCCTCAACAAACGAAAGCTCGAGAGCTTATTCCCAGAGGGGTCCCCGACATACATGTAAACAAACGTATTTAATGTAATAATGATGATGATAAAAATCTAACAACATTAATAATAATGATAGAAATGGTGATAACTACAAAAAGAATAATAAGATACAGAATGAAAAAGAAAACAAAAGAAGAAGAAGAAGAAGAAGAAAAAGAAGAAGAAGAACATTTAACCTTATAAATCATTATAAACTTTAACAAGGCGACGCGTTTACTGAAGCAGATTCCCAAAACATAATATATTATTTAGTTTTATTTTGCCAGTTAATGCGATGAAAATGTTGATAAGCTAGGCCAATTTTTTATTACTGTAGTTTAGGAAAGATTAAAAATATTTATTAGCTGTCACTAGTTTACAGGAGCAGAAAAAAAAATGAATGGTGGATTCCCCCCTCCCAATGGCAACACGATATCGGAAGAGGGGGGGGGGGGGGGGTCCGCCTCCCATCGTAGCCTAATAAAAATCATATCTTGAGGTATATAGGATGTCAGAAGAAAAATATGGTGAAGTTATAAGCCTATTCTATTATGTCATTTTTACGCATTTGTTGTCCATTACAGATGCCACGACCGTTTGATGATTGATTGATGTTTATTCGCCAATTTAGCTTCCAACATACAGCAATATACAAGAATAATAAATCAAAATAAAGTCAGCTTGAGGGATATCCCAAGCTCCTGAGCTTATTTCCAGACATACATGTACAATATTAATAAGTTAAAATAGTAATATTTACAGACAGATAAGATAAAAAACTTATTAAAGATAATAATGATGATAATAATAATAACAACATTAAACTGATGATAGAAATGATCAGTACAAAAAAAAAAGGAGAAGAAAATGGATCGACATATTGACGTAATCGTTCTGTCTTTCACTTATATTTTAAAGCACATTCAATAATGAATTGCTCTCTCTCTCTATCTCATTCTTTTTTTCTCAAGAAACCTGGATAGCTGTAATTGCAAATTTTGTTTACTGCCCGCCCCTTCTGTTATGTAATATTCACGGCACATTGCACACGTACACAGTATACAGCTAGGGCAAATTTTACTGCTTATTGAAATAGCTGGCGCTGTTTATAATCGCAAGAAAAGACGTAATTCGGATGCAAAGTGTCAGCTAAAACTGCATTAGATTGACTATTTTATACTGGAGATGACAATTAAGTAAATCAACATCATGCCCCTCTTTAAGAGGAAATCGGGTAAGGTTCATTAGTTGTTATTTGTAGGCAATTTTAACTCTATTAAATGAATTAAGCTGGAAACATTCTTGCGATTGATAAGTAGCCGGCGAGTATTTGTATTTGGCCCGTTCGCAAGATGTGTGCATTGTCATGATTGTCAGATTGTGTGTTGAGTGAGTGGCCTGGCTGGCCTTGGTCGTTTGAAATTGTTTGGTGAATATTTGTAAATGCTCTGTGCAATGAATAGTATCACTATCCGTGTAGATTTATGTGAAGCCATTAATGCATTGTCTGAATTTCAATTGCTTGAAGATTTTTTGTAGGATTCAGGAATGTGCCATGTCTAGATCTAGAATCTAGAGTAGAAGTCTAGTCTAGACTAATTCTGAGAATGAATGAGGATATCCTCGTAAACACGGACAAATTGCGTCCTTAAAAATAAGGATCATCCTTATTTTTCTGCGGATATTATTTTTCATCAGCTCTCTGTCGGTTTTTCTGGGTTCCCGAATCGGGTGCTGGTGATGCGAAGAACTGATTCCCCGTAAGAAAATAACCCCAGTTTATTGTCTACTTTTATGGGTTGTCCGTTTTCCTGAGGATTTAACGCTCATAACATGAGAGTAACTCTGTAAGTTGGGGCTCTGATCGGATCGGAAGATCGGAGCGACACCCTCGCACCTTTGATCGGTATCGGATCGGAAGAGCGACAACAAAAATCGGCCGATTTTTTTTTTTTTTTTTTTTTTTTTTAATGACGAAAATTTTAGTTTTTGGCTATCAAATGCTCAAAAAAAATTCATGGCTGGGGTTATTTTGTCATTTGGAGTTTTTGTAGACCATGTTTGTTGATATTTAGTGCCTTTTCATGACTTTGAAATTAATAATGTTAGTCTAAGAGCAGAGGCAAAACATGCGGGCCCCATCTTGGATTATAATGCATTCCTACATTATAATCCAAGATCAAGATGGCAGCCATGAATTTTTTTAAAGCATTTGATAACCAAAAACTTGAAAATTTTCGGAATTAAAAAAAAAAAAAAAAAAAAAAAAAAATTGCAGATTTTTGCCGATTTTTATCTTTGATCGGAACCATCGGCGTGATACAGCCGATCGGGCATGATCGGATCGGTATCGGCGTCCGATCCGATGATCGGTTACAGGGTTACATGAAAGTCTTTGTACAAACTCAATGTAAAATGCATTAAGAAAATCATTGAGGAATCCGTTTTTTGCATCGCCAACGCGGATCGGAAATATGAAACGTCTGGGAAAGTGAGGACGCGTCCGTCGCTTTTACGAAGAAGGCCCTCGTTTATGAAATTATGCGGATGATCCTCATTCTCGGACCAGCGCCTCTACTGTTAATAAGTAAAATTGTGATCATGTCCACGTCTGTCCAGTCATGTCAATGGATGCGTCTATCGTTAATTTTTTTCTGCTGGAGGATTCACCCTGATTTATACATGTACAAAGCATCTAAATAATGTCAGGAGAACAGATGCTATATCCGCTATACACATGTACATCAACAAGTTAACTTTTGCAATTATTCGTGTCTGCTAACAGTGCTATATGAATTGTGATAAAATCATTATTTACAGAACTTATGTTGTATTCTGTATATTTTCAGGTGTCAAAGCAATGTTTAAAAAATCACTAGGTTTCAATGAAATACAAATTGAAATGAAACAAAGTACATGTTTAATCATGGACCTGCTTTTTCATTGTGGCTTTCTAGTTGTAGAAAAAAAAGTGCAGCAGCCGACAGCTGTACGACAGACGTCACAGCATGGATCTCCACCAGGAAAGACAACCCAGCAGCAGCAGAGAGGGCAGCAACAGCATCCGCAGCAACTCAAGAACAGCCCTCAGCATGCCGGGCATAGATCACCAAACTCCAATCAGTCTGGCCAGCCTGGCCCTAGACCTGGCCCAAGACCTGGTCTTCCTGATGGAGATTCCAGGAGAGTGGAGAGGATCGATGATGGAACCGCTGGCATGGCTGCAAGCAAGAACCTTAAAGATAGTCGGATGGCAGCAGGAGCCCAGTTCAGCAATGATGATAGTGATGCATTAGGAGACTTGGGTAAAGGTGAGGAGAAGACATACCCCCTCCCCTGACAAGGGTAGACATAGGTCCCTAATTTTTTAATATATGGCCCTCTCATATATTGTAAATTGATGTAAATTACCCCCCCCCCCCCCACTCCCTTAGGAAAAAAGAAAACCCACAAATTTACAATGAAGGCTCATGCAAACTGACTTTAAGAGTATTAATCTGGGGTCCTTAAAGAAGGAAAAGAAATAGCCAGTCTACCAATTTGGTTGAACATTACAAGGTACCCACAGTATTCACTCCAACTGGGTGAAGAATGGCAAGGTTAATGTCTTGCCAGAGAACATTAATTTGTGCTGGGGCTTGGACCCATAACCTTTGCATGCCCAGACAGTGTTTAACCCACTGTGACACCTTGACATGACATTTCAGAGAATGTCAACAGGTGTCTGTTAATACATGTACTGGTACATATTTTAGTTCCATTGATCCAACTAAAAGGTACTTCATGACATCATATCGTCCCTGTTTTCACGAAGTGACGGTAGTGAGGAAAATCGTCACACAAATTGTATGCGATTTTCCTCACTACCGTCACTTCGTGAAAATGGGGACGATATACATGCAAACTACACTGTGTCTACATGAGAAAAATACTTTATATCTCCTTTGCAATGTAATTTGGGGGTGATTTCCATTTAGACCGCTAAAGAAAGTGACCTATTACGATGCAGTGATTACCAGTGATCATTGAAATCTTTCTTTGCTCTTTTCTTCTTGTCATGTTCCAAGGGGTTGGTAAGCTGGAGACGACAGACCAGCCCGTCAATCGATCCCGGCTATGTAAGAGCTTGAACGAAGCCCTGCACGACAACGGAGCCCTGCCCTACTTCATTCAATACATGGCGTCATGTGACAGAAACAACTCGTCCAGTTCTGGCTAGCAGCAGAGAGCTTCAGCAATGCCTCTTGGTCCAAAATGAGAAACGACTCGATGATCATGGGGGTTTCCTCCGTCGCTGGAAATCATATAACAACAACAATACCAGAGGATCGGTCAGAAAATGTGGAGCAAACTCAGAGCAAAGAAACAAACTCGTCTGTGATTAATAGCAAAGAGACGATGTGTAATTCAAGTGAACCTTCACCGGGAAGAGATTCACGGAAAGGGAAAAATAACAATATTGACTTGCCAAATGTGGATAAAAGTGATTCACCGAGTAAAGACACAAGAGTTGCAATGGAGCCTCCTGGATCTGTGCACAAGGAGAGTGAATCACTAAGTAGATCTCCTCAAAAGACTCACACGAGGGCGATGTCCGATTCAGCTGTAGGTGTCGGCAAGATGTTTGGTAGCGGTGCCACTTTCCAGCCCGGTCATCAGAGACATAACTCGTGGAAAGAAGTCGACCCAAGAACTGGTAATTTATAAATGCTCAGCATGAGTTATTTTGTTTTATCATTGCCTGGAGTGAATTATCTTTTGAGATGGAATTTGTATGGTTAAGGATTATATTGTTTCTTGTAAAACAAATTCAAATTGATATTTGCATTTTAAGATTGCATCCTCAAAGGAGTATGAAACTGGTAGGTACAAAATACACAGACAGACGTGAAGCTTTCATTCATTTAGAGGTTACTGGGTGGCACTTCATCTGTACGGCATTCAATGGATTTGGATAATGAGTTCAATTTCCTATGGTGTGATATATGCACAGCATAAGAGGTACACGGTACATGTACCAGAATGAATTTTTGTGTAGGTAAAAAAATGGGAGCCATTGAACAAATGGTATTTGAATATTTGTATTGACCGGTAACCATGTTAGAATGCTTTACATACTCTGATAAGATGATAAGAATAGAATGATAGATACACTTTTGCTGAAAAACTAATTTTCTTGGCTGAGTGTCCATTTTACCTTGAATACATAAGAGATGATTAAATTTGATTAAATTTGATGCTCTTGAAATAAGACTTAATCTACATGTATGTAATTTTAAATATTCACGTGGTAGTATCGTTTCTTACAATTCTGTCTGTCCACATCACTTAGTAATTATTTTTATCTGAATAAGCTACCGGTAAATTTTAATACGATCAAGCGATGTTCTAGAAATGACACAATTTTGAAATGTTCCTTTTTTTCTTCTTCATATTCTCAACATGTACTTTCCTGAAAAACTTGGCATTAAATTTAGATTAGCGTGTTTGTATGCTTTAAAGCAATATAGCTTCAGTTCAGTATAGAACTATAGATACCTTCATAATTCATTTGTTTTTAAATAATCCAACCTGGCTCCCTTGAATTAGTTGAATTTATTCATGTGTAACTGGTAATAAATTATATTTTTATTTTATTCAGTTGTATTGAGTAAAGCAAATACAATGAATGCCCAATTTTTGACAAGGGAAGGCTGATACAAAAAAGTAAGACTTTGCAAATCCTGGCATTCTTTAGCTTACCGGTAGATTGTTTTCTACTATAAAAGCTCAACGTGATAGATTGATAAACGAACGCTAAATTCTCAGGTGAAGAAATAATGACTTATTCAAAGTGCACTGATTGTTTTCATCTATAGCGGTGGAGAGAGATGCCATTAACATATACACCAGGTACATCTGTAAAGATGCCACAAGCACCCATCGGGGTACCAGAGCATATTAGAATAGATATTATAGGTAAGTTCTACTGGATTTTATGATTCTCAGTGTTCCATTTTATCTGCACTAGTTTGGCCAGGAGGGATTAGACCTCCCCCTTGGTCACTGTCAGGTGGTTATCCCATCAAATCAGCTCTCAATTAACATAAGAAAAAGGGGACCATGGGGGATCAACAGGTATCGCTTAGGCATTGTTGGCTGTATAGAGGGCACAAGTACTAGCTACAAGTAGTGCAGTCCCGCTTCAGAAGGCTATTTAATACTGGTAGTCTGTATGCTCCAGACTATATTTTATTACAAATATGGCTGGGCTTAGGTATAAATGTGTCCAGGGTTAACAATTCTGAAGAATTCTGCTAATGTAGGAGCAATTATTGCCGAAACATGTGTTTTATAATAATGTTATGGTTGGTTGTACAATTCAGTTTTAATTTATTCATTAATTTTTGAAGAAAAAAAATTCTGGAAATTTTGAGCGAAATGGTTATCACTTTTTATGATTGGACTTACTAGTTACACCTTCTTTTGTTTACCTTCATGCAAGAAATATAGAAAATGCTCACTTTTGGTATTTTTGAGTACTTTACTGCTCACATCTGTCCAAATTTCATATGGTATCATCCATAGCTTTGATTGCTAAGATCTTGAAAAAAGTGTGAAGGTAC
>JAVYIG010011546.1:0-59975 GCA_035222895.1 Strongylocentrotus droebachiensis | reverse complement strand
TCAGATCCATCACCACCTACACATCACACAGGGAGAACAACAAACATATGAGAGATACATGTACTGTATGTAAGCATTAAAGAATGGACAAGACATTTTGGCTAAGGTTACAGGCAAATCCAACATTGATAAGTAGTTTTAAAGGAAAGCAGAATGCTTGTATGAGCAGACATCTCTTCCATTAGCTCCTAATACACAAAATGTAAGGAGAGTTCCAAATTAAAGTCTACACATGTACATGTAAATGATGTGAATATCAAATCAGTCTCAGTCTCAAACATCAATATTTTCTTACTATTCATCAAGTTTCTTTCAAAATGTAAGATTAAAGATTGTGGAAGAAACGGAGTGGAATCGATCAGAAAAAGTTGATCATGGAGCATATAAAGTATAGGTCTTGGTGTGTACTACAAGGTTCTGGAATCAAATGATAAGAAATTTGACCCAGTTTTGGTAAAAGTAACAAGCACTTTACACATCAAATTGTATACGGAACTACACAAACATGTGGCATTAAAAGTTTGTCCTCATTTTTTAGCTGTTACTTGGCATACTTAGAATATGAAGGCATTTAGAGCCATGCTTTTCAGGGAACATTTTTTCTCTGATGTTCTTCCACACTTGCATAATAACAATGAAACGCTCACAATTTATTTTTCACCTTTCCCCAGAACTCAACTTTCTCTTTAAGAAGAAACATGGGAGAGAAATATCATCAGATATTTCTGATGATGTTAGCTGATAAGATCAAGGCAATGAAGTTTTAAATAATCAGTTTGCGGCCAATAGAAATCTTGGAAACTGGCAAGTGCTACATTAATCTAAATCGGACCAAGGTATAATTAACAAATGAAATGGAATACTTACCAGCTTGTTCTATCATTACTTCTTCACCACCTGGATGCTGTCAATTTGATGAAAATGATAAATAAACAAAAATTAACCCAAATGTTTAATTTTGCTTTTAGGTTTTTCACTCTGATAATCTGATAAAAATTGCCCCTTGAAAATTGAAATGTAAATATAATATTATTACAAATATGTAATTTTGGTTACTTTACTTTTATGCTTCAAATTTGACATTGATAAAAATGCTATGGGAAATTACAAAATAAACATAATTTTACTTCAACTTTGAATTAGTCTAAACTTTAAGTCCAAAATGAAAATAAAATATCCTTAAAAAAATAAAAATAAGAGCCCATTGACAGTTAGAGAATACGTCTGTTTTCTTTACATATAGTTGTAACATTTAGTCATGTCTGGACTCTCTGGAGCATTAAGAAAATAGATGATCAGATTAAAGGTAAGCCTTAATTTTGTCAATCTTTAACTCAAGTTCAAGTTCAACTTACCTATTATATTAGGCCTATTAAAAACAGCTTTGTTGTCACCAAGTCCGACCAAGATGGCAAGAGCTTATCAATAAGACAATCAATACAATACAATAGATCCAAATAGTCTAGTCATGATTTATTTTCATCATCACCATCATTTTAATATTGTTAAAACATTGCTCTACAGAATTTGACTTGTATAGACTTACCTCATCCAAAAATTGTGTTACATCGTAAACTTTGTTGTGAATAACGAGCCATAGTGATGAGCTTGTTTTATGTTTCTGGACCTCTGCTAATGAGTAAATCTTTGCCTCGGCCTCTGTCGACACCTGCTTTTGCTCTTCTTCGGGCATTTTTAAAGAGGGATTCCTGTATCTTTACAAGTCACAAAACTACAGAGAACTCAAACCTTCAGAGGGCCAAAGTCCAAATCGTCCCAAAATGCAAACTACACGTAGCGCGTCTAATCTTCACCAGAGTAACGGCTTGGCCTGGGCTGGGGGCGGGTAGCGCGAGAGTAGCTCTTCAATTGTTCAATGACACGGCGTCTTTTCTTTCTCAACGCCTCGACACGCTAATGCTATACTATTTCTCTCTTTGAAATTACAAATTGTTGTCTTATTATGAGGTTTTCGATGGATATATCCTCACCACCCTGCACTGCACTGGAAGGCTTCAGAAATCCACTTATTGACGAACTTCGTGTAGCTGTAGATTAATTCGCTAAGGTCGCCAATGGTACGTGGGTGGTGCGACCACTGATCTCTACGGAAATTTTTCCGTAGAGATCAGTGGGTGCGACACGTACATGCGTGCGACATAGGTTCAAAGGTCACCTTATTAATACCCGCCGCATACGTACGTACAGGCACCTGCTGAAAATGATTATAAATAGTTTGCAAAAGCCTGAAAGGTCGAGGCCGAGGGTGAGAGAGGAAAAGAAAACTTCAGGGGAAATGATCGAAGTTCAATACAATCTTCTAAACAATCAACATAGAGTGCACCCCACCCAGAGGCGGTTCTCCCGGGGGGGGGGGGGGGGGCAGGGGGGGCACAGTGCCCCCCCCACTTTTTCAGATACCCCAAAAGTGCCCCTTTTTACATAGGAAAAGTGCCCCTTTTATTTTGTAAGAAGTGCCCCTTTTACATAGGAAAGGTGCCCCTTTTACTTTGACAAGTGCCCCTATTACTTAGTAAAAGTGCCCCTTCCCCCTTTTCACCTCTGACGAGTGCCCTTTTTATTTTTGACACGTGCCCCTTTTCCTTCGACATGTTCCCATTTTCCTTTGCAATAAGTGTCCATTTTCCATTCTCATAAATCTTGAAATTATCTTGAATAAGTGCCCTTTTTAATCTCTAGTAAGTGCCTCTTTTCAGGTACGAGAAGTGCCCCTTTTCACTTTTAATAAGTGCCCCCTTCACCTCTGATAATTGCCCTATTCAAAACTGAGAGGTGCTCCTTTTACTTTGACAACTTCCCCTTTTTTCCTTTGTAAGAAGTGCCCCTTCTCCTTTTAATAACTACCCCTTTTTTAAACTCGGATGAGCACACCTTTCATTTTAACATGTGCCCCTCTTATTTTCTAATAAGTGCCCCTTTTCCTTATGATAAGTGCCCCCATTAAAAAGAGAGAGCTCCTTCCCTTTCTCATAACTACCCCTTTCCCTTTCTAATAAGTGCCCCTTTTCCTTATGATAAGTGCCCCCATTGAAAAGAAAGAGCTCCTTCCCCTTCTCATAACTGCCCCTTTTAAAAATCTGAACGGTGCCCCCTTTTTATTCAACAAATGCACATTTTCCTTTATTATAAGTGCCCCTTTTACATTTTCATAAGTGCCCCTTTTCATATCTGGTCAGTGCCCCTTTTCAACTCTGATAATTCCCCTTTTAATAATGATACGTGCCCCTTTTCCTTTCTAATAAGGAACCTATCCCCTTTTCACCTCTTATAAATGCCCCTATCAAAATCTGATGGGTGCCCCTTTTCCGTCAACAAATGCCTATTTCCCATTTTCGTAAACGCCTCTTTTTCATCACTGGTGAGTGCCTCTTTTCAGGTGAAAAAATGCCTCATTTTCACCTCTTATAATTATCCTTTGTACTTTGACACGTGCTCCTTTTCTTTTCTAATAAGTGTCTTATCCCTTTCGATAATTGTCCCCTTTTCATGTAATCATTAAACGTGCCCCTTATTTAAAGCGACTAAGAGCAATTTCCCCCAAAGTTCGCTCGCTGCGCTCGCTCGCATTTAAAGATGATATAATTATGTTACTTATCAAAGGTCTTTTAAGTCTTCCGTTATGAGAATGTGCTTATAACCCCATCACGATTGGCTTTTTTCCTCTTTATAAGATGTAATTTTTCGCACTGCGACCTCACAGATCTTTAAAAATTTTCTCGCTCGCTTCGCTCGCTCGTAAATGCATATTCAGACATCACACCCAACTGTAAAGTATGATGCTTAAGCGATATTTTGTATGATGTATGAAGAGAAACAAATATTGAAATCATCCCTGATAATGTAATCACAATGTAGGGGTATATACCAATGTCTAAAAAAAATTATATTTTCGCTTTGAGATTTCCCACTGTAGGTGCCCTTTTTTTTCCAGAAAGTGCCCTTTTTTGTTGGTGCCCCCCCACTTTGGAATTCGCTCGGCCGCCCCTGACCCCACCCAAATCTGGCTGATAAGGCTGGGATGGGGGAGGGGCATCACCCAGTTTTCCCCCCTCCGCCCCCCGCCCCCAAGTCTTTTAGGAATGTGCCAGTCTACCCATGTAAACTTAAAAGGCCATCATAGTCATTTCTGTGTAGTCAATTTAGAATACATGTATTTACTAAAAATGATACTTATAATTTCTTATATAGTTAGGACAATAATGTAGTTTTTTGGGGTCTCTTTTTTTTTTTTTTTTGTGTTTGTATTTATATTGTTCATGTGGTATTCTCCACTTTTCATGTATGCTTGCCATATTGTATAATATTGTATTTATGTTTAGCATAGGCTAGGTTTAGATCATTCCTATTTATCATTATACTTTTATATTGTTGTTTTGTTGTATTCTGTATTCTTTGTAATTAGCTATGTTTGTATTCTTTATATGTATCATTATCATGACATGTACATGTGTTGTACTCTCATACCCCAGAAGGGGGTCGAATGAGTCAATAAATTCTATTCTATTCTATTCTACTATGTTTGAAGAGAATCATATTCATATTTCAAATTTATGTCTAAAATTGATTAATGTAGAGAGAACCATTCTTATATTTAGGGGACGCCTAAATATACAAAATGAGCAATTATAATGTAACAGAACATTAAAGACATCCATAAAGAAATATAGACAATGACACAAACATTGATCACAAAATGTTTATTAGAATCACTAGCTGACATTACACATTTTTATGCTTTTAATTGGTAAACATTTTTATTTTCAATTCCTAGCATTCAGGTGCAATGCGATATTAGAATGTGAATTCTTCATTTTATTTTTATTTTTTGCTAGGTCTCCCATTTTTGAGCAATTGAACCTGAATGGATTAGCAATAGCGCTTAGAAACTTTAGAGGCGAGTGCTTTATAGGCTCTTTTTATTATTATTATTATAATATGATTTGACATTTCTGTTATAGAATATTTCCAATATGGCACCCTTTTGGTTTTACTTCACCCCAATCCATAATTCGTCACAGATGTGTTTTTTCCATCACTCTTACATGTGACATATAGGCTGTGTATGGGCACATTCAATTTTTTTTTTTTTTTGTTGCTTGGTAGCCCATGAGCTGTATGAAACTATATATCCCATTACTAAATTTTGCGAGTGACAAGGAAACACTTTATTATCTTCAAGATGTTATTTTCTTATCAAAATACACAAGATGATACATATTTGGGCAATTTTTGTGGTTTTGACACTTTGTTTTAATGAAATGAACATTATTCCAGAATATATTTTTAATGTAGCTGAATTTCTTGATCTTGCAGCACCCCAGTTGAAAAATGCTGATATTCGACATTCATTTAACTTGAACTGGTGAATACCAAAACGCAGAGTACAAATCTCTACCAAATTGTAAATACCGTCCAAAAATTAGGTTTTTGGTATGCTGTTTGGATTTTAAAATCTCTAAGGTCAACAGCACATGCCACTAGAAGCTGTCTGCACCTGAATCTGCTACTAATTAAAGCATGTTTACTTTATTAATAACTATTCAGATAAACTACAGGAAAACACATATTTCAAATGATTTATTCCAGGAATAAAACTTCCATCTCACAGATAGACAAGATATTTAATAATGCCACACACATCATCGGATATAGTAAAGATATCAACAATTCACTTCAGAAAACTGACAGAATATATATAATACCACTGACGGTGAAATATAAGTTGATGACATGGTGCTTCAATATTGGAGTTATTCAAAATGTGATCAGTTCTTCACATTGTCTTTTGTTTGAGGATTTTCTTTTTCTTTTTTCCCATCGATTGAAAACACCTCTTTAGATTTCAGCAAAGTTTTTACCACAATTCATTAAAACGACTTTCAACAAGAGTACTTTGAAAAGTGCAACCTACGTACATGTACTTCTGACAATTTCAGTTGAATACTATTTCAAATTGATAGCACAAGAATCACTGCAAATTCATGTATACATGAAGAATATTAGATGAACTAAAAAGTAAAGCCAATAACAAAAACACTTGACTCTCATTGAAAATGACAAAGTGGTATGATCTACTTGAAGGAAAACTTTTGCACAATGAGCATTTTCAGAGAAATACATCTGGATTCTGAAATACACAGATCTTGAAATGAACAGTTAGCAGGTTCATATTTAGATTTATGCTCTAATAATCATGCTTTTGAATAGTCCATAGCTAGGGCCTACTAAAGAAAAGTAGAACTTTTAACTATCAGCATGTTTACATCTATAAGTTAACAAACAAGATATCTAACATAAGCCAATGCAGATTAAAGGGTTTTAACTTATAACCTGCAAAAATAACTTAAAAGAGATTAAAAAATAAATTACATCAATACAGTATAGCTCCTTGTACGTTAACCGAAATGGTTGTGTTTGAACAACAAAGCAATTGGTTGGCAATTTTTTGCAGAACATCCTGTTTAAATGAAGAAATAAATAATCAGGTTTATACATGGGGTGACGTATATAAGTTTTGCACACACCCTGCTTTATAAAGCACACTAAGAGTTTCTGAATTATGCAAAAGAATAATAAGAGGAATTTGAATTATACTAAATGTACACAATCACCTTATAAAATGACTACCTAAGCCTTTCGTATGTATGTCATGTCACATGGTAGCTCTGGAAAACTATACTAATATATAACACAATGTTAATGCTGAAACAATCGACCAACTACATATACCTAGGAAATGAAGCAGAGCAAATATATATCACTATTTACAGCAAAGAAAAATATATATATAAATATATTCTTTCAACATATAGAACCAAACTCGATCATCAAACGGTATTCAAAAACAATAATCTTGAAAATACTGAAACATGTTTAATTGTAACTTGAACAATTTCCAGAATAGTATCTGAAAAGAACACCTGTCAGTCAGGTCAAATTGATACAATGCAGAGTTTACCAGAACATTTACAAAGAATAAGGAAACAGAGTAAGATAGATTTCTGCATAAATTAGGCACACATATTTTTGTTTTGCCTGACATTGCAGTCTGTACCCATGAATCAATGAAAACAGATAAAATTATTCTTGCACAAAAACATCAACATAACAAGACACAAGCTGCATTGGATTCTGAGCAACATACGTATAGCTGCTCAAAATTTACACACACCAAAATTTTCAAACATTTCAGTTGCTTTTGGCATAAATGTTTACAAACTCTGTTACATAAAGAAATACGTATTATATTCCACATCATATCAAATATAGATCTCTGCTTTATGTAATCTTTGCAAAACAAAACAATTTCTACACAAGAATATCGTACTAGTTCATTTCAGCTTCCAAAGGATTTTTAGATGGTTTAGAAATTCAAGTAACAAAAAATTGCTTGAATTTCTAAAAGAGATAGCAGTGCTTGAAAGATAGCAATAACACACACAATGGACTACAGTATACTCTGATTCATTACATGACCACATCATCAATTTTTTTCCTTTTGTATTTAATCTAATTTCAACGACCAGATTTTTTTACAATGTCTGAAAGATAACACTCAACATCATCTAATCAAAAGTTATATCAAAAGATACTCCTTTATGATTCACATAGTCACCCTCAAATTTTGAAAATGTTCCGTCATGACAAACTTGAATCATATCTTTCTCTTGTTCCCTTAAAAATGGTCCCTTGAACCTTCTTGAAAATATACATCAGGTTTGGTAAATTTGACAATTTTGTCTTGGGTAAATGTGATTCCAGTTAGAAATCAGTATGTGTATGCCGACAGAACTAAAAGATAGTATCAATTGCTAAAATATATGATTGAGGAAAAGTGCAAACAAGACAATCTAAACATAAAATCTTTAAAATGAATAACTATGCTTTTATGTACAAAAATAAATAAATATATTATGGCACAGAGCAACACAACAAAAAAGGCAACAACAGGTTTTGAACTCACAATATTTGCTGTCATTAAACATTCACAGTTTTAGGTAAAATATTTCATTGTTTGATTATACTGAAACTGAACAGGCACATAATTTGGAACACGCAATCAAAACATTGTCAATTCAATCATATATATATATAGGGCAGGCGATACTGCCAATTAAAGTTAATGTCCTAATAAGTTGCCAATTTGTTAACATAATAAAGTGCATTCCACATGCATGATTTATTGCTTCTTTACAACGACAAACTCAGCTTGGAAGCACACATTCACATCAAAGGAGCAAACTATGTTAAATAACATTTCTTCTTGTGGAAGGCAATCTAAACACTTCAACATCAAATCAAACTCTATTTACATCCAAGACATATGTCCTAACAAGGGAAAAGGGAAATTATGATTCTGTTTTGACACTTACTTTTGACAAAAGGACCAAACAGCCTTGTCTACAAATGTGTCTAAAGGATATGCCACATTCCTTTGTCAAACAAACACTAGTATTTACGAATGCTGCAATTAGAAAAAGAAGCATGGATCTATACAACCCTTCACCTATACATGCATCATATGTGAAAGTTTGTGCAAATGATTGAGCTATGAATAAATATTTGTTACGTTCTTTAAATTTCAAGTTGGGTAAACCAAAAACAATAAGAAAGGTAGTCTGTATTTTATTAATTCAATTAAACCAGACAACGGGTCACGTCATGTTGAACAAAAGAAAAAACTTAGACCTTGATCAAACCCCTTTTGTTAAACTTTACTCCAAATCAAGCTTAAACTCAACAGCAAGTTTAAATTTGCTAGAATATGGTGCACAGAGTTACATAAAGTACTATGTAGTAGTGTAGTAAAATATTCTCTTTAAATCTTCTGAATTGTTTTTTTTATAGTGTTTTTTAAACTTAACCTTTTACATGTAGACCCTACTTAATACCTAACCACTTGAAATTTTACCTTCATATTGCACAACATTTTTCCACATAAACATAGTAACATGCTCTGTACTAGTACTTGGCTTCATACAAATGTAAATGCATGTCACTTTTACAGACACTAACTTTTGTGACGTTAAACATATTACTGTATGTGTTTTTTTTAGACACTAACTTTTGTGACGTTAAACATATTACTGTATGTTTTTTTTTTAGACACTAACTTTTGTGACGTTAAACATATTACTGCATGTTTTTTTTTTAAACAAGGATCTTGAACAATGTTAATGACATACTATGAGTAAATTACCCAGTTCAGTTTACCAATGTTTGGATATGAACTTTGCTGACGTGAATACGTTTGCTTTGTCAAAGCCTGCATATACTCTTAACTTTGAATGAAGGTTTGATTATATATTTGCTGAACTTCAACAGGACTCATAGCACATCATGAAAACTTATCGTATGTACAAGAATTCTTGTGACTACAATCAGTCAAAAAAACTATTTGACATTACGAAAGTGAGTGCCCGGCATGAAGATCAATTTATATACAGATGAAGAATACTATTTGTATATATTGCTTTCAAACTGAATAATCATACTCTTTTGGTATTAATACATCATGGACTATTCTTGATCTGATCAGCTGCACTGTCTATTGATTCCTTCATGTCTCCTCCACTGTGTTGATGACTCCTCCCCTATAGTGGCGGGTACAGAACTCTTTGATACGCTTACATGCTTCCGAGGTCTTCTCCTCTGGCACACACAGCACCACACGGAAGTAGTTGGGATACTCAAAACACTGGAAGAAAAGAAGAGAAGTGTAGGCAAAACATTGGATGGTTTTTTAACAAATTACTTTTGAAGAGCACAATGACATTCTGATCAAAAACAAAAATCTAAAATCAATTGATTTGTAACAAAACCATGACAATACTGACTGCACTTTCAAAGACAATCACTTATAATATCACACGATTCTTGCTTTGATATTTGAAAATGGCAAAAAATGGATGAAACTTATCATGTTTATTGCAAAAAGATGTGTGAATTTTGCTCCTTAAAGTTCAATTCAAACTTCATTTAACAGACTTAGTACATGTATATCAATACTTACCTAAAACCATGGGGATGAGATAAACTTTTTTGTGCAAATGTTAAACCACATATTGCACTGATTATTTGACCAATTAACTTACGTAATTTCCTTCTTTAAGAATTCATATATCTTTAATAGTATCTTTTCTACAAATACAGACTTTGAAATGATTTTTTTTTTTACGGAGAATTGAAATAAGAAGTTGCTTACCTTTCCTGGAAGGCAAAAAACCGATTCCTCGGACATCAGACACTGAACAAACTCCATATCATCCATAAAACCATGGAACTTTTCAATCTCTATTCCACACTGAAAAAAGAAATAGAGGAAGAAGTTCACTTGTAAACAATCTCTGAAAACAATTAAAATAAAATTGCATAACGTTTTCAAATTTATGAATATATCCTTAAATCATGATTCTCATGATGATAAAGACATCTTTACTAGTTTTGGGCAAAAACTTTTTTAGTTGAAGCAGTTTCTTTATCTTTATCTCAAATATGTATAGTTATTTATCTTATGTTTATATTTGTTTACATTATGCTATGAATGCTTTGGGAACTACGCTTGTACCAGGCCTAAGGGCGTTATTTATGTAGTCCCCCATTTAATTTTCTAAATATGTTTATGAATTATTTTGTATCTTTTGTATCAATGTAATTTTTAATCGAGAATGAAATAGAAGCGAATTGAATTGAATTGAATGGTGAGTAACAGTATTATGACAAAAGATCCATGACATTTGTGTTGCCAATATACCACTCACCATGATATACATAGATCCTTTGGGCATAATGGGATTGAGGCCCGGTGTTGAGTCCAAGAACTTGAAACAGATGTCTGCATTGGTCTGAGGAGGGGAAAAAGGAACAGAATGAAGGATGAAAAAACAGTACGGTAAAGTTGAAGCAGATCTTAAAGAGAGGTGACAAATATTGCAAGTTTTGTACTCTCTATGGCTGAAAACAAATTTATAGACCTACATTTTCCCTTTGTGCATGTAAGAAAACTACACCATCCCAGAAATTCCAAATCCATATAAAGGTTTATAAAAAAAGGACCTTAATAAAACATTTGAAGGTCATTAGTTATACTCTCTCAAGATTTTTGCCAAAAGCACAGATTTAAATCATTTAAAGCTGTATTTGGTCAGACAATGCTAGCATATTATTTGACATGTTATTAGGACTAAGAATTGAAAGAAAATTAGAAAACAGTAAATACTTAGTTGACAATGACATTTCATATTATTTCATGAAGCATTGAAGAAAGGTTTAGTACACAGCGAAGGTAATATAACTCTCCATTCAGATTCGCCACAATTGTTCCGCAATAATTTCCCTACACTAACTCGAGACCTTACTTTAACCCTGGACTGATCGGAGCACTATTCCTAATAACCCTTAGCTTAATCCAGAACCCAATTACAAAAGTCCCAACCCTGAGCCTAAATCTTTGATGAAATAGAGTCTGGAGAATATGTCAGATCTCCTTCATTTACTGCAGAATTAAAGCCCCACTGTACTACTTGTAGCTACTTGCTCCCTCTATATAGACAACAATGCCTAATCGGTGACCATTGGTCCCCCATGAGCCTCTTTTTCTTATGTTAATTGAGAGCTGAGTTGATGAGATAGCCTCCTGTCAGTGAACACCCTGGGTGGTCTAATCCCTCTGCCCAACTAGTACTGACGGCCTTTAATAGAAAGAGAAACAAGCATGTAAGCTAGCTACCTTCAAGATATCCATGGTGTTCTCATGAAAGCTGTTTGAGGTTTTCTCAAGTATAGCTGGGAGGGCGCTCTGTATCAGGGTACATGGTCCAAGAATCTTGGTCGACAATCGAAACAGACCCAGCCGAACCTACGACAGGATAGATATCACAGTTAAAATATGGTACTAAATGTGTGTCATAGAAAATAGTTTGTTTACATTTGTAAGACAACAAAAATGTCATTAATTAATGCAGTTTCAGCAATGCACTTTGAAATTAGGTAAGCATTTGTATATTGCCTGTGATGAATGAACACAACATGCCAGCTACATGTAATAGGCCAATTATCAGCTAACAGTGCTCATGAAACGTTACGGCTGATGTTCTTCCCTCTATATAATCTGTAACTTTAGCTCACCCTCTTTCTTCCCCCTCCCCTGCATAATTATAAACATATCAACTCTCAACCATGCTAACAAAATTTAAAAGTACTATCCTAACATTTCTGCTTATAATATGAATTCTGAACTAGCTTGTCTGTTTATAACACATGATTTATTCACTAGCTAATTAGCATCTTGACCAGATCGAAGGCACTTACTTCTTCTTCAAATGCCCCGACTGGATCATGAACAAGTATCCAACCAAGTCGCCATCCTGGAGCCAGATATCTTCATTACAAACACAAAGAAAACAAATTTTGTCACTTACTTTTAAAAACTGACTAACATAACCAAAAAACAAATATAGGCCTCTTTTCTACTACAATTTAAAACGAACGCTGAGTTTAGATTTTCATTCAAATGAGGATTTACAAAGGAAGTTAGTCTAAGGTCATAATGTTTTGTTACACATGATGTTAGTTTAGACCATGGTCAGGTTTAACTGAATTATGAGAAGATGGGCCATAGGGTCTATCGGGTCATTCATGCTCATATACATGTGATTCCATCATTACTAATGATTGTGGGATTAAACATTTTCCATCCAATACAGATATATTCAATTCAAAAGCTTTAATCTCATGACACATAAATGTATAATGCTCCCATATTATCAATTATTATACTAATTTCCTATCACTATACTCTTTCCCAGTCTTTGATCATATTTACCAGAGAAAGATGAATTCTAAGACAATGATCTCCTTTGGATAATTACCCCCCCCCCCCCCCCCACCCTACTACCCAAGATTAATAGCCCCTAATTCAATGACCACCCAGGTAGTTATCTGAGGGTACGTGGGATTACTTCTACAGGGTTTGCGTCCAGGAGGGGGTTTCTTATTATAATGAGATAATTGCCTCAGGGGTTGTTGTCCTGAAGGTGATATTTTGGGGGCACATGTAGTTTTGATTTGATTTGATTTGATAAGGTTTTATTCAAATATTTAACAATACAGCTGGAGGCTGATGCAAGTGAATTTACAAGGTAAAAATAATTCCATAGACATAAAAATATAATTATATGCTTTAACACTTTTAAATGAATCCAGATATAAACAGTACATAGTACATAAATCATAAATAATGAAAACAATAATAATATTGAGTTCGGTTTGCATACTTGGATATGAAATAAATAGAAAATCAAAGGGTATAAGACTGATATACAGTTTGAGAGTTGGTGCTGGACATTTTGATAATGTATTAAGAGGAAAATTATTATTGATTATTAAAAAATTGAAACTAAATGATTAAACTGTAACATTTACATGAAGTATATGGACTAGTTGTCAAAAGATGAGGACTGTACCATACCTTTTGGCTAACCCACCACATGTAAGCACAGGTACATTGGAGGCTAATGACGCCACGGAGTGGAAGGTACTACCAGAGAATACCATATCAGCATACACCTCGTCAGATACAATAGGAAGATGATGCTTCGATGCAACTGAGTTGGCGATAGAAAAACATACAGATATTATCAACATGTGTAGAGATGGACACTCTCACAACATACATATGCTATTTTGGGCTATTATGAAAATTTCATGACATTAATAATGACCATCACATTCACAGCTGATTGCAATCTTATTCACAGAGGGTGATATGGTGTCTGATGTCATGAGTATAATGAAAATAATAAGGTGTTTCTTCATAAAATAAAAGACAATGGGTACTTTTCTGGGAATGTTAACAATTAAATGGAGTATATTTAAAGCATGACATGAAAGTGACAGGTTTAATGGTCCTGTGGTGAGATATCTAGATTCTAGAATGTAACTTTCATATCAATAAAATCCATAACTTTCATATCAATTATCAGATTTTCTTCCTGTATTGATAGTAGCTTTGTAATAAAGACTTAGTTTCTCTTACACAATAAAAAATAAAGACACACAAATAATGAAGGAGAGGAGGAATGAATATAGTGAAGGGAAGTATGCAAATAAGTAAGATTAGGAGAAAAAGAGGACATGATTCCTACTTTTGATGATGTCTTGAATGTGTTCCTTGGAGAAGACCGATCCACAAGGATTAGATGGGTTGTTCATTATGATACAAGCTGTCTTCTCATCAATCTGTGATTCTAGGTTCTCTAGATCAACTTCCCATGACTTATATGGCTGGAGAAAACAAACAAACATAGAGATAGTTAAAACAAATATTGAACTGTTTCTGTTCATTCTCGCATGTTACTTTGATGTGAGCAAGACAAGCTTAATACAGTATAAGCTTCAGTAAATTCAAAACTGTGTCAAAGTAATTAATCATATGATTCTTTTTGATTGAATTGAATCTTAGACACAAACCAACATCAGAATCAGAAAAAAACGATTTAAAATCACATAATACAATCACAATATATTCACTAATTTTATATATTATACTTGTACCGGTAATCAAAATTTATTTTCAGTTTACATGGATATGACAAAGCATTTTTTTAAAGTCCTTTTCACACTGCACAAGCAAAGTTACAAAAGAGGAAAATTAAAAGAACTTTCAAAAAAAGGTTTCATTTTAACAGTATGCACTATGCATACAGTAATTGCTTACATATTGACTTTTCAATAGCCATTCTATGTACAAAACCCACTATCACTGTTTTTACTTGATCACATCACATGATAAATCATAAACATTACCAACATGCCAATTTTTGCTTCCTTTTCACACGTACTGCACAATCCTTGAAATAAAAGGAATGAATTATATTAGCATGCACATCCTGTGATAAAAAATATATGCAGGTACCGGTACTAATGAACCAGTAGCATTGTCAAGTAATCATAAGTTTTTGGAGTGAGGATTCGTTCTTCACTTAAAGGTACTATGTCCCATTTGCAGGCCCAAAAAATGAAAAAGTTAAATTCCAACTGCATTTGAAAGATAATACTAATTTAGAACTTTCCTAAAAAAGGTGGGGCTTGAAAATGTCTTCAAGTGGGAAAATAACGACTATTAGTTGTCAAATCGACTTTAGGGCTATAGAGCCCAAAAGTAATAGTCTTGATTTTCAGACAATTGTACCGAATGGTCATACGTTTTATGCTGCGCAAAGATTCAATCAGTTTCATCTTGGCCATCACAAGAAGTGGGTTATTGATGTAGACAAATGCTCATGTACCCTTTACAACTCTTTTCATGTATGTTATTACCAAAGAAGAAAAAAAGCCGGTCAGTCACTCAATAGTGTCTGACAGTGAAGTCTAGCAAGTAAACAGGTTTCCTTGCATAATTTGAATATGAGGACACTGCTAACGTTTAAATTTCACAGATAGGACATACATGACATATTCATATTTCCTGCAAAGTTCTACAGAATTTGAGGTTGACTGCAAAAGGGACATAGTACCTTTGGCTTTAAGTGAGTAGACAACATCTCATTTTTTAATTTCCTTTTTTTTTAAAGAATTTTCATTTCATTTAAAATTTAACTTGGAAGCAAGTCCTCTACATTTCTAATCATTTGTATTCATTTTTGTTTTCTTTCTTTCTCTTTCTTTCCCAATTACCAATTTTTGAGGGGAACTTGAGATATCTATGCTGGCTCTACTTTCATATCACTATTTTTAATCATAACAGCATAGTATGATATCTGTATTCAATGTCAAAGCTTCAGGCAAGGGAAGTGCAGAAATTAAAGCCACATCTACAAAATAATTATGTACATTTTAAAATAGGTAGCTAAAACACACAACGTTTAAAAGAGGCTATCTTCAGGGATCTTTAAAATATTTGAAATTTATTTGTTACAAAAAATAATAATCATGATTTTAATTATTACCAGGAGATCATAGTATCTGTATTGAATGTCATAGGGTGGTGCAGACAATGAGAGCCAAGTCTTAAAAAAAATATGAGTACGCTTTAAAACAGGTAGCTACAGTGGGTTTATTCTGGGGGAATTGCAACATATTTTAAATTGAGTCTAATAATATAATTCTTCATATTCTTACCATCAGCTCATAAAATCTGTACTCAATGTCATAGCTTCCAGCGAGGGTCGCGTACAGAGCAAAACCAGGTCTTGGGACCAGAATGTTCTGACCTGCATCAGCTAAGACTCCAATAGCAAGGTCTAGAGCTCCGGAACATCCACACGTAAGAATCACATCCTGAAAGTATCAAGAAAACAAACCCAAGAAGGTAATAAAAGCAACTTTTCACAAAATAAGAAAAAGATATCCCCATGTTTGGGATTCCACTATCCCAATCTAATATTTGAAGCCTACACATAATATAAACTGGGCCCTGGTTCATAAAACCAGGGATGCCAGTTGATCAGAGGGTCTAAAAATCACCTAGAATGAGCTATTTTGTACACAAAAAAGCCTAACTATGGTCTGAAAATAACTTGCCAGGGCCTGAATTTAGGCTATTGGCTGAAAATTGGCATCCCTGTAAAACTCATTACCAATCCAAGTCACAATAAGCTACAGAAATGGTGGTATCTGATTGGCTGAGAGCTAATCCGTCCATCATGGAATTTTAGCATTTGTCATTGATAACAAGTCCTTTGAAACAGGGTCCTGTTTGGTGTTTAAAAAAGACACTTGTTTGATCACTAATCAAACATAGAAATACAATATATATATCTTAATATATTATTATCTGCAAGTGCTTTGAGAATATTTTGTATAAATCTAGATCCACTATTATCATCAGTATTTAAAAAAGATACAAATAATTGTACACAACAGATTCAAATAAATATACACAAACGATGGAGAAAAAAAAAGCATACTAAAAACACAAACCTCTGAAGTGAGAGGAGCATCCGGATGGGAGTATTTCTTGGCAACTGCAGCACGAGCGTCAACATAACCTACAAAATAACATACAAAGAATAAATCTATTGAATCAAAATGTTAAAATGTGTATTTTTTTTAAATGTTAATATTTGAGTGTAACATGAATGATACATAAAAAAACCTATACTTAAAAGAGTTATCTTTGCTTTATTTGAGTACCTGTAAACTTTGATGTATTTTTTGTCTTTCTTCCCGTATGAGGAATAAGGAATTCATCACCTGTCTACTGATGAAGAGCTATTTGGGAGATACAGTCAGTCACCTCCGGATTCACAGAACAGGTGCTGGATGACTGATACAAGTATGAGTGTATTCATATTTGTAACCATATGCTCCTAATCTGCTAACATTATTCAGCCCATAAACACACTAAAATGTTATTAGAGCAATGTGGTGTACCATTCATTTTTCTATCAGTTTAAACTTTATTCTTTATTTATTCATATGTATTCTTTCTTCTTTCTTTGTTGATGTTGTCGTTTTGGGGGCTCAGTAGCATTTATAAAGTTAAAGGCAAGCCGTACAAGTTAAAATGAACACTCTTTTCTTCTCAAAATAATTAAAAATGTTACATACAAGTTTGTACCTAAATAACAATTGTTTCTACAGCACTGGAAAATGGAAGCTTTTGATAGAACTTCTTTTTTCTTAAGACCCCCCCCCCCCCCCCCCCCCCCCCAATTAAATCAGCATGCAATATATATGTTTACATAAACGAATTATGCAGCTAAAAGATTTTATAATATCACCTGCTGCTGATAATCAGAGGGGGCATAAACTCTATCCAGATGGGTGCTACAGGTCTAACAGCACTTCACATAAGGCCTGTCCTCATCAGCTCGAGATTGCCAAATATCCTGCTTTTTCTGATTTGGGAAATAATCCTGAGGTTACAAATCGCGTCTTCATCAGCTCGAGACTTGACCTCGTAACTTGAAACTCGAGCTTGAGAAATTAGCTCGAGATATTTTGCTCAGCGTTCACGCATAGTGCGATTCTTCGGGCTGGTGAAGATGCACCAGACAAATAGCGGGATATTTGCAAACTAGCCCAAGATATCTTGGGATGATTAGCTCGACCAAAAAGCCCGCTAATTTCAACTTCGGGCTGACGAAGACGCAAATTAACTGGATAATTTGCGATCGGGATAGTTCAAATAGCGGGATATTTGGCAATCTCGAGCTGATTAGGACAGGCCTATAGAGTAAACATATGTGAGGAGATGATACATGTTTCTACATGCTTACCAACAGAAGGACTGTATCCATTGCTCTTCCCTGATTTGAGAGATACATTTACAGCATCCACCACATCTTCACTCGGATCAAGATTGCCAAACTTGGTTGGATCACCTGTAATCAAAGCATAATCAGACTATCCTGAGAGACTGCAGTATTGGTCTTACAAGGTGAATTAAAGTGAACCAGAATAGATACACCTGCTGTACCACAGAGCCATGGGATATGAATAGGGAATGATGATGAAGCAAAAGAGAGAAGGAGAAAAACATATTTCAGGGAGAAAAGCAGAGAGGAAATGATTTATTTGTAGAAAGCGATAGAATGAGAGAGAGAGAGAGAGAGAGAGAGAGAGATGATGACAGGGTGTATGCGTGTGTGATAGATATATATATAGAGAGAAGACAGAGACAGACAGAGGGGCACACTGATATCCTTCCCCCTCCCCCCCCCCCCAAAAAAAAAAAAAAAAAAAAAAAAAAAAAAAAAAACAAGGCTAAAATGAAATTATGGTTTCACTATCAGGCAACACAACAAGTTGGAGTGAAATTGTGAAAAGATGCATAATTCAGACACAACGAATGGACTACTGGCCAGACTTACTGGTACTTAACATACACTTCATCAACATACATGTATGGATTGTGTGCACATAAAAACAGTACATATAAGTACTTTATACATGGTAAAACCTAATATATCACACACAGTATTTCTAAATGGCAAAGAGCAGTATTTGGATTCCAAACATATTGATTTCATCACCATCTGTCATCACTTTGTTTCCCTCTCCCTAGTGTGTATGATCACACTATGAATCTCTTTTTTGATCTATGAATCACTTGTCCTTATCTTGATCTAATACTCTTCCTGTCAAGTGTCAAGAACTCATTGTATTTTCCAATCCAGGGGGTGTTTCACAAAGATCCTAAGTCAAACTTATCTCTAAGTTGGACTTAAAAATTATGGAGAGCCATTAGAGCCTTTAAAAAATATATATATAAAAAAGTGAAATTTAAATATTCTAGACTTTTTATAAATTCCACATTAAGAGCATAAAATCTCCTTGATAAATAGAAAATATGAATGATTTGAATCAAAATTATATGCCTTTTAAAACAACTTTTACAAAATATTTTCATAGATGCTAACAGCTTTCCATAATTGTTAAGTCCAACTTAGAGATATAAGTTCAACTTAGGATCTTTGTGAAACACCCCCCCCCCCCCCCCCCCCCTGGTCCAGAAATCTCTACCATTTGGTATGTGCACTGAGGTCTGAATTTGTTCAAGTATCATGCAGTGACAATCACTGTTTGAGGAAAAACATGTGTATCCTATACAAAGAGATGAATGATCACTGTCTCTCTGAAGTCATTAACGTTGAGTTGACCCGACCCAACCCAATATTACAGAACAAATTGGAAGAAAAAAGACCCAGATAAAACTTTCACATCCTAAAGCAGGGTATATACATTATACATGTACATGTAGCTGAAAACAGAAAATCATCATGTGTCCTTCATTATTGCAATAGCTTATATTACATTGACTAGACCTACCAGCATGAAAGAGCTGGGCTAGACTGTGAATAATGTAGAAATTAGATTGTATTTAATACTGGTAGTGAAAGTACAGGTGTTCAACACTAAGATATTTTGTAACATCATAATACAGGCAGAACGTACTGTGTAAGATAATGTAATATAGATTTATAATTGTAAGAGGTTGTGAATTTCTCTCTACCCTTTAGAGCTGGCTTGTAACTTCTCACTTCTCAATTACCCAAAATTCTAAGCAAGTTGGCATCGACTTGCGAAGATTACGGTAACAGTTATGTACATGTACAAAGATTTATACTACTACTGTATCATAAAAGACATCATAAAAGGCATCAGTTTTTATATACTGATTAATTAAATATATGCTACAAACTGCAAAATGTGCGCAAAGATTTTTGAACAAACAGAAAGAGCACATAGCACTACACAATTTGAGTTCAGTCTTGCAGTACTAGAGGAAAGATAGGGTTACAGTTAAGAAAATTAAGTAGGTTGTGTATGATTTTCGTTTAACTTAATATAATTTGGAGTGGGCTTTAAAAGATTATTATATATATTATTATTATAATTGTATGCAAATTATAAAAGAAAAATGTACTGTTGCCAATTTGAATACCGGTAGGAACAATTGATTTTATTTCTTCAGCCCTTTAAATAATAATTTTCCTTCAATCTTCTTTCAGATAGTAACTTACCGATGGATAGAGCGATGATATCTTTATCTGGATTAGGCTCTAGTTTCATTCCATCGACGATACCACGGATAGGATTAATGGTACGCAGCGATGCCTCGGACGCTCTCGTCTCCCATCTGGGCTTCTTGTGGAATCCGTTCTCCATTCCTCCTGGTAGATGTTTGACCGACTGGGATGGGTGATACTCTGTATAAATGAATTCACAAAAGTTCAGGGGTAATAACAATGGCACTTACATATGTAGTAAGCTTATCTGACATAAGCTTGCACTCTATTATAGCTGTACCTGTCAAAATAGACCTTGACAGGTTTTTCTGTGTAGCAGCAGGGTTTGGTCCAGGGTTGATCATACATGAGGAGAGGTAAAAAATTATTTAAAATTTTATTTTCAACTTTGAAACCCCAGATTTTTAGCCGAGTAATAGTTTCAGAGTTCCTGAATCAGGTAATCTATCAAATGCAAGTAAATTCAATCTTGCGTAGACTGATTTTGGTGACCCTCAAACACTCTTGCAGCAGTGAATTCATGACACAGTACCACATAGGTTGAGTCCCATGAGTACACAAGGGCAGGAATACACTCAGTAACTACTATTCACACAACAATGGAGCATAGGGTAAAATGTCTATTAACAGTTTTTTTTTTTTTTAAGTTTTGGGAAGAAAACATGAAATTAAGCTCTTGAAATATCATGAAGAATAGAAATTTTAAGGACAAAATAAGACAAACTCAATAAAAAAAAATAAGACAAACTCAATAAAAAAAACAAGACTTAAAGCCTGTCTGTATTACTTTGGCCGGGGGGATTAAACCTCTCTGCAAGGTCACTGACAGGTGGTTTTCTCATCATATCAGCTCTCAATGAACATAAGAAAAAAGGGATCGTGGGACCAACAGGCACCGATTAGCAATGTTTGCTATATAGAGGGTGCAAGTAGCTACAAGTAGTGCAGTTGGGCTTTAAAACAAGAGATAGAAAAAGACAAATGAGACCTGAACTTGATTTTAGCATCCATACCTGTTTAATTACTTTAGTGCAGACTGCTAAGTTGGTTTGAAGGATTAAGATGATAAGCTTGACTGGACTGTCTATTGGTATATTTTGTTTCCAATAGAGTAGACTGGACTTTAACTTGACCAATAGATTATCTGTTGGAAGAAAAAAAATCAAATAAGAATTATTTGAGAACTTTACCAAATTCTGATTTAAACTTGACTATGGGTCGTACAATTGCATTGTGAGAGGACCATCTAGGGTTTATTGGGAGAAGCTCATGTAGTAAATTGCTATAAAAGTATCAATCCTTATGAAATGAAGTAATTCTTTGTTATACAATAAAATAAAAAAAGATTCAGAAGACAAATTTAATTAATATTTGGATATCCACAATACAGTTGTAGAATAAAAAGAATTAAAGAAATAATATCAATCTGCACACCATTCAAATTTTAAATTCATTCTCTTCATGCATTTCCTGTCATAACAACATTATCATTTGTAATCTACTTCAACTTCAGGTAAAATATAATAATATATTATAATAATAATATAAGAATGATGTACGTAGCTGAAGTTTGTGTAGAATATCTTTGGGCACTAAAAGAGTATTCTATTGCGCTTAGTGTACAGTCAGAGAGAACCTTATAACAAAAAGTTATTAAATGTTTCGAATTCCAGTGGATGAAGAAAGAAAAAAACTTTCTTGAAAAAATTCAGGATATCACAAGTTAAACATGGAAAATGGTCTTTACTAAAGTGGCCAGCTAATTCAGGTTATGAAAATACAAAGTCCCATAACAAAGTTCCTAATTGGTCTCCATTCTCCAATAGGCTGTAAATTTTAAATCAATAACTACAAAAAACACTTATATGTTTGGTCCACTAGTGACTACCTTCAAACAATCTTGATATATTTCGAAAAAAATTATCTGAAGTCATTTCATGTATGGCTTGGGTAATCTTTTAACTATTAAAATGGTGAGCAACAATCCAAAAGATATCAGTCCCATTTATACCATTTTGTGTTATTCTCACATACTGGAATACACATGTCATTAATTCAACATTACAGGTAGGGTCTTGGCCACAATGGCCATACATTTTTTCTTCCCCGAATCCTCCGCTATTGTCACCAGTTATCCACTTTCAGAACTCAACTAAAGACATACCTACCGTATGTCAGATTGCTTACAATTAGTCACTGCTTTTTTTGTCTTTCCCAGTCATAATCATGAACAGACATTTTTGAAAGTTTTTCAGTCGCATCAGCACCTTTGATTATGCAACTAGCCAACTAGATATTGGCGCTTTATAAATTCCAGGATTAGATTGGATTAGATGGATGCCTTTAAAACATGAAATATACATTGACTGATTGCAAAATAAACACAATGTCACAAACATCTGGTATGCAATTTGTATTAGAGACACAAAGCTAATACTGTCATGCTGGCATATTAGATAACTGATAGACGCTATTCACATATTGTGACATCAGCATTTTCCAACAAGAACAAAAAAGGAACACTCGCTTCAATTCTTCTGCATAAACGACAATGATGTCTCATAGGGAATAGCCTTTTGTCTCATTCAAAACATTATTTGTTTGTACCTGCACCGCCTGAGGAATAATTCAACTACACTGTACATACCCAAATATTTGCAGATAAAGGTTTCTTAGATAAATGCTGAATGCACAGTTTTGCTGATATAAAAAGTTACTGGTATCAACTTTTGTATGATACTCATGAGTGACAAAACACATATCCAGGGGTTTCTGAAACATATATGGCTGTTTGTCTACCTTTAGCAATAACATCAAAGAGTGAAGCATGCCCAGTTAAGACCAAGCAAACCCCTATTTAGATGAAAATTCTTGATATTACATGGCATGAAAACAGTTGGTTATAAGCATATGTGGCAAAAGGAAACATACCCTATGTCCATACTCCATAGAATAGATTATCATTTGCAGGTGGAAGTAACAAACTAACAACAAAATAAAACACAGAGTATGAGATAAAAAAAAAAGGGGGGGGGGGTGGCTCTGTTAAAACTACATGTAACCTGTTGCAGTAACTATATAAGGAGAGAGGGGCAGAGAGAATGAGAGATATAGCAGGGTGGCGGAGGGAAAGGGGACAGGGAAACAGAAGATGAGAAGAGTGCGAGAAAAATGGAAAAGCATACAGAGATAAAGAAAAATGAGATACAATGTATACTGTGTAATACCAGAGAAAGAGAAAGAGAAAGAGAGAGAGAGAGAGAGAGAGAGAGATAAATAAATAGTGTTAATGAAAGAAAACAGAAGAAAATTAAACAACCAAAATTAGTAGATGACAGTAGGCTGAAAACCAAGAATAACAGAAAGAATGACTAAGAAGATGGAAGGAAAAAATAAAGAATAACACACATAAAAATGTAGATCTTAGTGAAGATGAAAATTGACAAACTGATAAAGATAAAGAATGGAAAGCTAGAAAGAGAAGATAACAGGGCAAAAAGAAGAATTTGAACAACAAAAATACATTTAGAGAGTCAATTAAGAAAAAGGAGAAAAATGGTGAATGACATAAGAATAGACGGATAGAGAAAATGAGAAGATAATAAGAATAGAATGACATCTATTTCTATTAAAGAATTAATACCAGACTGTTATTTCTGTATTCTATTCTATTCTATTCTGCTACTTGTCAAAGCCTGTTCAGCATCTAAACAAGGGTGCTCATTTGCCGACGGTGGACGGCTTGTTCGAATTTGTGCCTAATTATATAAGTATAAGTGGGGTCCAACTTTCACATAAGCTAACATGATTGATTGATTGATCATTGAGGGACTATTTCGGCTTTGCCTTTATCAATGAAATACTCTCTCTATTAAAAGAGTACCGGTAAGACTCTAGTCAGTAGCATTGATCTAGATATAGATTGACTTCAATAGTCTAGACCTTTCATCAGGGCTGTCAACCCTCCCGCATTTGGAAGGAGTCTCACGCCACCACGCTCATTCTCCCGCCGTCCCACCACGCCCTTCCTCCCGCTCTCCCGCAATCTCCCGGTTTATGAAAAAACCTCCCGCCAGACGTGTAAAATGAACCAGCGTACTCGTATCGTATGGATTTTTTGTTGCTTAATGGGGGAGGTACGTGGGAGGGGGGGGGGTGAGGGGGGGGGGTGAGAGGGGGGGGGGGGGGGTGAGAGGGGGGGGGGGGGGTGAGAGGGGGGGAGAGGGGGGAGGGGTAGTGAGCACTTCAAATTTTTTTCTTACTCAACACCCCCCCCCCCCCCCCCCCTTCCCTGTTGAGCCCAAACAAAAATTGCATATGATCTCCCTCGAAGCAGTTCCCCAAAGTTGAAAGCCCTGCTTCCATCATCTTTGTCTGTTAAATGTGCTTCTGTTTTGAACTGCTGGACCTGGGCAATGATTGAGAGTCTGCGTCATCGCGCCGGCCGGTTTATATCTGCTGCGACATAACTAGCGGTGCATGCTTGCGTACATATCGTGCGATGTTGTCCAACCAATGATGGCAACGCTCCAACTCAACACTAGGCCTAGATCTACTCTACAAAAAAAAAACAGACAAATTTCAAGAACCACCACCACAACCAAACTGTAGATCATACGGTCACAATCCACTTACACGATAATCTGTAAATACTATTCCATCTTTTAAAGAGAGTAAAGCACTTACCAATAAGGCCAATTGCCGTAAGAGCACTAAATTTAGATCAGAATCAGAATTTTCGCCGGTACCGGTGAATGGCAGATAGAAAGTGCATGCATGCAGCTTTCCACTTACGACGTCGATGTAATATGTACGTCATTCATTTTAGTGAACTAAAAAGGGGCTCGTCTCTCTATCAAGAATTTGATTGGTCAAATTTGTGGGCGCTGGCGCTAGCTGATTGAAACGCGGCTTTTACACCGGAAACGGTACACTCACTCGAATATTTAAACAATTCGTCACAAACTGAACTTTCTTTGATGGATACAACGAGAAAAAAAAGAGAAGCATGATGTATTGTATTGTATTGTATTTATTAATCTTCATTGATGTACATCAATATTCTGTTTATAAACATATAAATTAATTTACAATGGAACGTAACAAATCAATATTCTGTTTGGAAACATATATGTAATGCAACAAATCAACATTCTGTTTGTAAACATATATATACCGTTTAAATCAATTTACAATGCAGTGTTTATAGCAAAACAGAAGATATGATGATGATATCTTACAACATCTATATGCCATAGCTGAGTGTGTTAAGCTTAAGCCTGACTACTATCACACAGTAAAAAAAAATCAACAAATTCCAAATGTGAAAACATAATAATAATTATGAGTATTAATTGTGAAGTGATGATGTGTAAATAGACAAACATTGTGAATTATGTCCTATTACGAATAGGCCTATTAATAATTATGCTTCATGAGATTTAATTAAAGTCATATAACCAGTTTTCCGTATACACTGTAAGCGGCATTCCTGGGAGGGGGGGGGGGCTGTGGTACAGTGCCCCCAATTTGTTCAATCAAACCAAAGGTGCATCTTTTTATAGCAAAAGTGTCGCTTTTTGCCTTTTGTAATAAATCCCCCTTCCACATTCTCATTAGTGCCAATGCAATGTTTACCTCTAATAAGTGCCTATCTGGTAGGTGCCCCTTCTTTGAAAAGTGCACCTTTTCCGGAAAAGTGGGGTACATCAGCCCTTCTTTGGTTATATACTGCTATTTACGAAATCATATACGTTTGTATAGGCCTATATGGGTAGATGGATAATTGTTAATTTAGATTTTACAAGATATTGTTATGACCATGGAATGAATATAGCAGATTAATTAGCAGAAGCCTATTTCAGCCAAGTTACTTACTGTACTATCTGTAGCCTACCTTTTATATTACTAATAATACCCTCTTTTTTTTCCTCATAAGTTCCTTCTCCCTTGGGGCACTACTCAAAATATATTATAGATATAGCATATTATTATAGGTCCTCTAAAAAGAATAAACCCTCCTGAGCAATGAATTTTTCGAAAAATATAATTTTTAGTCATTTTATATGTTAATTGGAACAGATGGGAAAAGTAATACGGTACTACATCACATTGACATTATCGATTCAGCCAATTTGAAGTGCCCATATGTTTAGTGATTACAACTGTCAAAAATCATAACTTTCATATACACTGTTGTATGTTGGTCATATTAAGGTGGAATATTATTTTTACCCCAATTTATGGAATGATTTTGACAATGATTTATTCCTAATAGATCTAAATAATAGTTCTCAGATTTTATTGAATAATAGTTTGCGAGTGTTTTTTTTGCAGGACTGCTAAATCACGTGTATCAACTAGGGGACCTACGTCCTGAAGTCATAACTGAAGGTAATGAGGATTAATGCCTCACAAAAGGGCACTCATAGCTGATCACGGTTTTTTTATCCTGGGGCCTCACAGTAACGAGGCCATTGCTTAGCAAATGAATCATGATTGTGCGCAGCGGGGGCTAGGATACGGGGCCGCCCCCAAAATACGACAAAACAAAGTGCATTTAATCATCGATAATTCATTGCATTCTGCCCCGATCCCCAACAGAAACAAATCCTCTGCATGTGTGGCCATGCACAATGCAGTGCCCTAAGGCGAGCCCTGGATGGGGTCCAGTGGGTTGAGCCCGGGAAGCTCAGGGTTATTGGGTATTTAATTACTGTCAGATGAGCATCCAGGGGCCCGCCTTAGGGCCCTTGGTGGGGTCAAGGGGGAGGAGCCCCGTAGTCTCAGGGGTTTTAAGCATTTAATTAAGGTCAGATGAGCATATACTTTGAAACCTCATTTGTGATACTAGCAGATCACTCGTTCTTTCTTTCTCTCTTTCTTTCTTTTTCTCTTTGGCCTGACTGTAAATTTGGGAATCTGTAATTTTCCAACTAACGCATAAAAAAAGAATATTTGACAAAAGAAATTGAGACAAAAATTGTAAGTCGTTGGTACCGAATTATAAATAAACCACGTTTGAACTTAGCCCCCCCCCCCCCCCCCCGCCATCAGTACATTAGTGTTCAGGGGCTCACGTCTTCTCACCCCTATAATAAAATAAAAAAACACGCTTTCCCATCCTCTCACAATTTTTTCCACGATATGCAAGTATCCCTAATATCAAGTCCTCCATTGATAAGGGCATGCGGAATGTTTAGGAAATTTAATTCCTATCTACTCTCCTTTTCTTTGAATGGAATATAATTTTAATGTGATTCAAATCAGGTTTTTATTAGTAATTATAAGTGATTATAAGTAAAAACAGCCAAGAAGAATAACATTTTAAGAGGAAATTAAAGGAATACCTAATACTTGACAGCCATGCAGATTGAAATTTGTATTCTTAATATCGTTATAGAAATTCTACAAATTCATCATGATTATTTTCCTCTTCTTCCTCCTCCTCTTTTTCTTCTTCTCCTTCTTCTTTTTCTTCTTGTACTTATTATCATTTCTATCATCAGTTCAATGTTGTTATTATTATTATTATCTTCAATAAGTAATTCTTTTATTTTTCTTTATATCTGTCTGTAAATATTTCTATTCTAACTTATTAATTGTATACATGTCTGTAAGGGACCCCACTGGAAATAAGCTCTCGAGCTTTCGTGGGTTATCCTGTTCAAGCTGACTTATTCTTGATCTGTTATTATAGTATATTGTTGTATGTTGGAAGCTTGTCGAATAAAAATCAATCAATCAATTCGAGCAAGCGACTGAGAGCTCGGAGCTAGCTAACAAACGCAACATCCGGGTTTTCCCGATTGATGACGTCATCAGTCTACCGGTTGTTATTTTTCCATCATTCAATTTCTAAAGTTCGAGCTTTCAGCTTTGATGTAAGCTTTACCTGAGGAAAAAAGTATGCCTCGTCGACGGTTTGTTCGACTTCGATATCGTGCAGAAGACGTTAGGCGTAAGTTTTAAAACTTTTTAATTCATTTTTTCACGTTGTTACATCTAAATTCGCGAGTTTTGTGGAGCTGTGTTGTCTGGTCTCTTCGTCAAGTCTCGTATACACAAACCGCATTGCATAGTCTACATGCAGCAAGTATGTAGTTCCGTGTAAAGTGAATGTGCCTAGCTAGCCTGTAGTGTACTGCACTAGCTGTGTACGTTATCTACGCAACTTTTGCACAATGACTGGCGGAGTGATATGATATTTATCCCATTTACTGGAAGCGAATTTGCGCTCCTTGTTTGAAATAGATGAGAACATATCGAAATATAGAATATAAAGCCTTATTTGGTGTACACATTTAAAAGTGGTTGGCTAATTTTCAGTAGTTTTAAGACTGAACAATATGATGAACTTTCGCTATCGTTCACGGAAAACTGGATTTCCGCTTATCGCAGTGACCAGTGTGGCTGTGTTTAGTTTCTCCATTGACGTGATATGACTGTCATTCACTCAAAACTGAAAAGCTCTGCGACGCGACGCCGACGGTGTCTCGCAAGGTAGACGGCCAGAAACGGCCGTTGCAAAGACCGTACTCAGACCCTGCCTGCCCTGCTATTCTCTCCGTGTTCGTACCCTAACTCGGCGCGAATCCCTGTACTGCTGAGCTGAAAGTTATGTTGCATGGGTATGGGAATCTGTCTGGACTATATGCACATGCATGTGGCCTATGGCAATGACTGATGTCTGACTCTAAGAATATCTGATGTCTGAAAAAGGAGAAATTCAATCTAGGAGTAGATCTAGGAGTAGACCTACGAGTAGGACTAGGGAAAAAGAGAAAAAGAGGAAATGAATGGAAGAAAAGAAAGAAAAAATAAGAATGACAGAAAGATAAAAACAAAAAATAACATAATAGATCTAGATCCTCTAGATCTAATTAGAGTCTATATATGAATAAAGTCAAGATATAAATTTGAATGGTGAGGAATGATGATTCTTATAATTATAGAACAAAGAAAAACAAATAATACAATAGTATCCGTAGATAAATACAATTAAGGATTAAAACAAACAACATGACATGCAACACTGCAGCTGTCAAATAATTGATAGAAAGAAATTACCAGAAACAAATTAAGAGAAAACTAAAGCTTAAAAGCCTTATCATAGGCTACCCTGTTATTTAGCTTGTATTGTATTTGTCTTCTAAGTTCTAATTACTCGAATAAGTTTTAAATATTGAGGCAGAAAAATTAGAGAAACAAATTATTTTTATGATTGAGCAAAATTATAAAGTTACAAATTTACAAAAAGTGGCGATGCTGTGATGTATATATCAAGGACAGGTCCTTCCCCGTTTGCTCTGTACAGGAAATTTAATTTCTATTTTCCTGGCCGCTGATGAAGGTAAAATAAACTAAAAGTAAAGAAAAAAAATTCTTCATACAGGGGGAACATGTGTTGAAAGTTGAAATGTGCATGCAACGGACTATATATAGGTGGCATATATCTCTAGAGAAATGAAAAATTGCATTTTTTAAAGTTCAGAGCCCAATATGCCACAGGCTATAGCTCACAGCCAATTGCCAATTTGTGTTTGATTGGTTACGATTTCACAAATTCATAATTATATACCTTCTTACTATCTATCGGATTTTGCTCAAACATTCTCGGATCTATTTCTTTCATTTTTCTGCATGTTATATCATCAGGGTAATGACTTCCCATTATAATATAATGAAAAGGAAAGATAAACTTAAAAGAAGAAAGGAAAACAAATTAAAAGAAATAAAAGATGATGGAAGGATGAGATGATTGAAAGGGGAAAGATTTCAAAAAAGATGATACAAGAAAGTAACAATTACTGTGCGAAAGTTGATCTTTGCTTCCAAGGTAAAATTGCTAAGTATAGGCCTAAGCTGTGCAAATTAATGCGGAGACTGCATTGTACCACAAGTGGCATTAAAAAGAATTAAGCTTTGAATGCTGTCATGTGTAAACCATGTTTTCAATTGGTCTTTTGGTCTGATTCATGTTCCTGATTTTGGCTTCAATAATGTATCTGCATGGGCCTAGTAATTCAGTGTTTAAAACTTTAAAGGTAACACAAAGTTTTTAGAAATTTTGGAAATTGGAAGGATACGGTAGTAATTCTTTAAAATGTTGATATATTTGGATGCCCCTGTGGATGTAAAATTTATATGCTTCCAATAAAATCTCTGTGTATAAGACACACCGTAATTCTTAATTTTTTTTTACCTGTGAAAAGACGCACCCCCGACTTTTGATTTTTTTTTTCGGCGCAAAACAGGTGCGTCAGAGATTTACGGTATGTTCATTTGAACCAAATTCATGACACCATACCAAAACTTTGTATTACCTTTAAACAAGAATGACACTTTTAATGTTGGTAGATCACTGAAAACTACCAAATGAGTAAAAAGTCAAGCAGAAGAATTAAAGGGGTATAACCTCGTTAGTCATAAGGACCGCTATTCATAACGTATAACTTCCTATATACGTGAAGGACCGATACGCAAAGGGGGTCACTATTCATAAAGGCATACATGTAAATGTATGCAGTGGCGGATCCAGGGGGGGGGGGGCCCAGCCCCCCCCCCTCCCCCTGGGGAAAAAAAATGTGTATTTTAATATTTTTTAACATTAATTTTACCTTTTTTGGGGGATGGGGCCCCCCCCTCCCCTGGCGCTCAAGGAGGGGGTGCAATTTTTCAAATTTTCGAGGGCCACCCCCCCCCCCCCACCCACTGAGCGAAATATTGCCCGGCACGATTTTCATATTTCAGCACACTAAAGTTCAAATTGATTTCAAATTTGGGCCCCCCCCCCACTAAGAAATCCTGGATCCGCGCCTGAATGTATGAACCGCTATTCCTAATACGAAATCATTGTCGCTATTATATCATAAACATGAAGAAGGGAATAGCGACCCTCTTCTCATATTATAGCAATCATCTTCTTCGATTATGAATAGCGGTCCTTATGAATAGCTGTCCTATGAAAAGTGGTCCTTATGAATATAGCGAGCGGACCCCAAATTAAAGCTAGCTAGGTCTGCCATTGGAAAATTTTGAAATGTGAATCAGGCTTTCGACATTAGCTTGCATGCTTTGCCTTTATGAAGTCTGATGAAACCTAGTACATTAATAAAACCCACAACAATATTTATTTGTAACCCCCCCCCCCCCCCCTTTTTTTTAATATTTTTTTTTAAAGCATGTTTGCCATGATCAGAGACATTAAACAGTTTCAGGAAACAAGAGAAGGAAATGAATGTTTTGTTTTTGATGACTGCTAACTTAATTACTAAGATTAATTAGAAAATTGGTTTGATAAAATTGTTTGATTTTTCCTACAAAAACTAGCTGCCTAAATGGGATGCCATTGGTGCCAGAAAGTTATCACCTTTGGTATGTCTGGTTTACTCTCATATAAGGTCAACTAATGTTGATTCTTGTGTTTTCATCCAGACTTTCTGGAAATGAGAAGGAGGGCATTCTATGTTATTTGGTATTTGATAGTTTTCCTACACATAAAAATACTATAGTATGGTGGCAATGTGCAACACAAGTTTTCGTTGTAAAATAGTAGGTCCTACTAATCGTTATGACCTATATTAACAATGCACAAAACTTAAAACTGCCCATAATTATGTGCAGTGATTTTTGTCCCCTTCATTTTTAAGAGAAATGTCAAGAAATCAATTGAAATCAATTAACCTTTTTTGGGGTAAAAAAAAAAGGAATTTTCCAACTCTTTAGGCCTATAAAGCCATTAGCAATTGTTTGATTTTGAATTTCTCATAAATTTATTGAGGTCATTGCAATCTCACGAATCATTATTAAGGCTTGCCTGAACGACATGTTGTCTTTAATCCATCACCTTTTGGAACCGGGTAGTTGCAGTATTAAGTCTATGGAATGCAGGGATTTAATAGCTAAAGAGTAAATATAATTTATACAAATAAATATTTCTCTTTCTATTTTGAATGACGCTAGTCAATGCTGAAGAAGAAGCGTCCACCCCAGCTGTGGCTGCACCTCCTAAAAGCCCAGGGAATGGACCCTACACGTGTGAGGTGGTCCAATGTGCTAAGGAGTATGGGCGCTGGAAGGATCTCAAGCGCCACCAACGGAGCCACCAGTTTGACAAGCTGCACAGATGTGACCAATGTGATCAATCCTTCAACGTGGAATACAACCTCAACCTGCACAAGGCCACTCATGATGTGGAGAACTTGGTGTGCCCCGAGTGCAAGAAGAAGTTCAGCCGTGTGGCCAGTCTCAAGTCACATATCATGCTTCATGCCAAGGAGGAAGTGCTTATCTGTCCAGAGTGTGGCGATGAGTTTGGTCTCCAGGTAACAGACCACTCTTTTATCATTGAAATTCACAATTCTGAAAAACATTTGATGTTGTCTTTATTCTTGTCTTGAGCCTAGCACTATACATACACATCCTGTTATGTCTGTTGATTGGCAAACATCTCATTCATTGCATAGGTTATTTAGAAATTGCCTGATGAAGGCTTGCAAGGCTTGCTAAAGATTTTTTTGTTTCTTTTCTTCTTCTTACCTTTGAACTTGAACAGAGATCTCTAAATGAGCATCTGCAGGAGCATGCTGCCGAAGCCACTGAACCCAAGGAACACACATGCAAGATCTGCGCAGAGAAGTTCCCCATGCATTATATGCTCAAAGAACACATGAGACAGAAGCACAAACCAAGATTTAGGTAAATTGACTATATGGTGTTAAAGATTACAGAGACTGCAGTCACTGCAGGCATTCGAGATGTTGATGGAAAAGCTTACTTTTTGTAATTGAAATCTTTGAAATATGAATTGATAGCATTATCCTATACAGCATATACTTATTTGTGTGTAAGCCTCATAATTCTCTCTATTTTTCAAAATTTTAATTTTATTCATTGATTACTATTTGTCCTGCAAATGATAATATACAATTACAAGTTACAATACAAGAAAGAACTACTTAAAGTTGGACACTTATGATCATTTGTAATGAAAATTTGTATAGCCTAGTACTTAAATTTCATACTGTTTTATAATTATCATTGCAGTAAGTGTATAAAAAGAAAGATGCAGAGTAGCTCAGGAAATATGTTTAAACTATAGCTTAGGAAAGTTGTCGAATCCACAAAGAAGCAGATAGTTAGTTTTACCATAAATTCTTTTTTTTTCCATCATGGAAACCAGATCGGCAGTCATGAACACAAAGTTTGTGCGACGCAACCTGGACAGATCAAGATTCCATCATGGCTGTAGCTTCTGTGGCAAGTCCTTTTCTAAACCAAGTCAGCTTGAGCGGCATGTTCGTATTCACACAGGTGAGATTCATTCTGATATGAAAGCCATTACTCAGTAATATTCATGCAAATTCTGTGATTACCGATAAGCATATGATATTTATCTCTGCAGCATAGAACAGTTGTAGTCAGTAATTCAGTCAGTGTTATATGGATTGCCCAATTATATTCATTTGTGTAATAGGATGTGAGGGCAAGATGTTCGTTATAAACTGGTAGCTTAGATAAACCAGGATCTAAATAATCTGAAGTGCAAGATAATTAGGGAGCTTCTGTTATGTTAAACATCTCAATTGTTTTACTGATAATATTCTGTATGATGAATGCATGTTTTGAGTTGATGAGTGACACTTGTCATCATTTTAACGAGATACAAGCCAGTGAGGTGTGGAATTTGAACTTGGCATTATTTGATTTAGCACATTACAGTAGATGAAATGAGTCTGTAAGGGGGAGATACACGAAGGGAGGGCCACTCATGACTGTTAAGATACATGTAACTGAAGCATAGTGGCTTGAGAATCGTGTTTGTCTAGTATTTTAGGGAAAATGTGCTGTTGTCTTTAACCTTTACAAAAATCTTTTTTTCATATTATTTGAAAACTTCAGGTGAAAAGCCATACAAGTGCCCCCATTGTGACAAGGCATTCAACCAAAATGGAGCTCTTCATGTACACTTGACGAAGCACACCGGAACCAAACCACATTCCTGTGAATTCTGTGGTCAGAAGTTTGCTCAGCGTGGAAACCTGAGGGCACACATTGTAAGAGTTCATGAAATCAACAGCGAGTTGGAACAGAGGTTTGAGTGTCCACAGTGCTGCTGTAACTTTCGTAAAATGAGCAGCTTGAATGCACACATCAGTCGCTTCCACAACAGCGAGGAGGCTTCCAGTCCATTGCTGTCACTCAAGGCAGCACTTTCAGCTATCCAGGAAGGAGCAGATTGGTTAGATAGTACAGTGGATACTCCAGCATTAGCTGGTGCCCTGGAGCAACTGATCAATATGCTGGAAGAGAATGCAGGTGAAGGGGATCCATTGGATAGGATTCAGGAGATCATGTCTGGTAATACCATCAATACTGACATCTTGCAGCAGGCACTTGATAATAGTGGTGTAACAAACAATGTGGTTGAAGGACAGACTGAAACACCTGCTCCTGCTGCGCCTGTCGCTCCTGTGGCTCCAGATGCTCCAGATCCTGCACCTGAAATACCTCTTGCTTCTACCACAGCACCAACAGTATCAACAGAGACCACCGTAGCTCCTGCTAACAACCAGCTCAACCAATTGTTTTCCTTTGTTGCAGAGATTCTTCAGAGGAGAGTTATGGTGAAGAGAAGTGCACCTACAGGATCACGGGTCCATACCTGTAATTACTGTGCTAAAACATTCAAGAAGCCGAGTGACCTTGTCCGTCATGTCCGCATTCACACTAATGAGAAGCCCTACAGCTGTACCCAGTGTGATAAGACATTCACGGTCAAGAGTACCCTCATGAGTCATATGAAGACGCATGCAGGGGTTAAGGAATACAAGTGCAATGTTTGTTCTAAGTTGTTTGCAACACATGGGAGTCTGAAAATCCACCTCAGATTGCACACAGGAGCTAAGCCATTCGATTGCCAACACTGCGAAAGGAAGTTCAGGACGACTGGACAACGCAAAGTACACATGCTGTGCCACTTCAAGGAAAATACTGAAAAGAAAACTAGATCAGCCCAGGCCCGTGCAAAGAAACTCCCAGATCTAGACCTTCCAGACATACCACTTCAAGAACCTATACTAATAACAGACACTGGTTTGATACAGCAGCCTCCTAGGAACAGTAATATGTACCATAATTATCTATCGGATGGACTGCAGCCGAATAACACAACAGATAGACCTTATCAATGTACATACTGTCAAAAGTGCTTCAAGAAGTCTAGCCATCTGAAGCAACATGTGCGGTCACATACAGGAGAGAGACCTTACCAATGTATGACATGTATGAGATCATTCATATCATCAGGAGTTTTAAAAGCTCATGAGAGAACACATGTTGGTGTGAAATCTTATAAATGTCTTATTTGTGATTGTCTGTTCACCACCAATGGAAGCTTGAAACGTCATATGTCGACTCACACAGATGTACGCCCATTCATGTGCCCATATTGCCAAAAGACTTTCAAGACATCTGTCAATTGTAAGAAACACATGAAGATGCATAAACGAGAACTAGCTCTTCAGGCCAAACAGCAGGAGAATATAGACCAGGATCCAAACCACGTTCAGGAGATTCAGTCTATTGCAGAGCAAGCAAGTAACCTAGCTGAGCATTTGGCAATAGAACAAGCATCAAACTCTATTCTTGCTTTGGCACAGGGTCAACTTACTGTTGGTCAAGATGGACAAATGGCAAATGCTCTTAATGAAACAAGTCTTGCTTCTCAGGCTTTAGCACAGCAAAGCCTTGCCCAGAGTAACTTGCTATCTGAGGGATTGACTCCTGAAGCACTTGCTCAGGCTGGTCTAACACAGAACTATGTTAATGCATTCACTCAGCAAACATTAGAAAGCCTTGCCAGTCAAGGCGACATCACTGCTGAAAATCAGATCAGTCTTCAGACACAACAAATTCAACAACAGTTGGAGGCAATTACAGGTCAGTCCGCCTCCTTGTTTCATCACGCAGTGAATATCCAGCCTGTTCAAGAAGAACTGCCAGCACCACCTCCACAAGAAACCAACCGTTTGCCCACCACTAACACATCCTCTGTGTTTGCTAGTAATGAGGGAGAAAAGAAAACATATTCTTGTCATTTTTGTGAAAAGACTTTTAAGAAATCCAGTCATCTGAAGCAACACATCCGTTCACATACAGGAGAAAAACCTTGTAAATGCATGCAATGTGGTAGGTCTTTTGTTTCTGCCAGTACGCTGAGAAACCATATGAGAACTCATTCAGGTATCAAGAGCTTCAAATGCAACCTCTGCAACACTTCATTCACAACCAATGGCTCCCTTGTAAGACACATGAATATCCACACTGACCAGCGCCCCCACACTTGCCAGCAGTGTGGAGAAGCATTCCGTAAACAACTGGACCTGAAGAGACACTTGAAAGACCATGCGACAGAGAGTGATGATGGGGAGCAACTTGAAGATGGTAAACGGCCAAGGAATGTGATCAGATTTAATGAGGAAGAGGCCCAGCAAATTGCCAAGAAACCCCTTGCCAGAAATGCAACAACATCTGAGCGAATACTTGTCCAAATGGTAAATGATAAGAACCGTGTGAGTGAGGTCTTAACCCAGGAGGATGTTCTCAAAAGGCGGCCAAACTTTCCTAATAGATGCATTCATTGTTCCAAGTCTTTCAAGAAACCTTGTGACCTTGTTCGACATGTAAGAACTCATACGGGTGAGAAGCCATTTAAATGTACAGAATGTGAACGTACATTTGCTGTAAAGTCAACACTAGTATGTCATGTAAGAACTCATAAAGGTGGAAAGCAGGAGGTTTGCCACATCTGTAAAACAACATTTGCTACAGTTGGGAGCTTGAAGGTTCATATGAGGTTACATACAGGGGCTAAGCCTTTTAAATGTTCACACTGTGATGAACAATTCAGGACTTCAGGTTCACGTAAGCAACACACTGAAAATCACTTCAAGCCAGCTACAGCAAGAAAACGTAAGGCTGCTGAGAAAGTCACCACAAATAAGGAGAATTCTATTGCACAGCAGATTATAGTTGAGACGGCGCATGCAGAAGTTGGACAACAAGGATCCCAAGATCTCCAAGTTTCTCAAGTGCAAGTTGCTAGTGATCAGCCTGTGTTGCAAGCAATCCAGGCACACCAACTTAATGTGAGTAACCAGCCCCAGACCATTACCATGAACAGTGCAGAAAATGGGGTTGAAAATGCAGCAGCTGTTTTGAATGGATTGGAGCTGCAGCTAACTGGAACCAATTTGGGCCCGAACCTGCATATTCAAGGGTTGGATGCAAATAACATTACTGTACAGATTGATCCATCCCTCCTTCAGCAAATTCAGCAGCTGCAGCAGCATAATGCCATCACATTGCAGACTGGAGAACTGAATTTAGGGCAAGCAAGTTTGCAACTATCCCAGCCAGATCTTTCAACTCTAATTGGTGGCCAGGAGGTCAATCTGGCTCATCACATACATGGCAATATAGACCCTCAGACTGGACTCCTTGTGCAGATGGAACCCTCTACTCTTCAGCAGGTTCCACAGATGATTAGGATTGATACTGGTGTTGGAAATCAACAGCAAACCATCCAAGTTCAAACATCATCTGCTCCAAGCTCTAACCATAACCAAGCACAAGTTGTGGTTCAAAATTCAGGTATTCAGAACATTATCCCATCCCTCCAGAACCAATCCTTTATCCCCAGCACCTCTGGAATGACAACACAAGTGGTTGCTCCTCCTAATTCAGTGGCTCCATTCCTGCAGGGTTCTGATGTTCAGATGACAATACATGATACTCTGGCTCAGAATGTCTCTCATGGTGAGGCTCTCATGACCAATAAGATGTACACTATCCATACAACTGACAGAGGTACGCACTTGGTTCAGACAGATACAACCCCTTCACAGGCAGACACTTCCAACCTTGGACAATCATTCCAGCTCTCCTTGTCAGGAGATCAGCTGTCACTACAACCCAATATCCTCCTTCAGCAACCAAACATCCAGAACCCTGTAGAGTATACTCCATCATCTAGCATTGCTCATTCCCAAGAACAAATCACCATATCAACAAATGGGGGACTTGGTGATTCTGAATCATCAGGAACAGTCACCGTTAATGTTGTTGATTTTGCCAATCTAGCATCGCATGAAAATGTGCAAACAACTGCATCAAGTTCAACTGCTGTTCCTTTGCAAGAAGAGGAAGAAAGTGGTGAAGAGGAAGAGGACGATGATGATGTAGATGATGAAGATGAAGAGGAATTGGAAGAGGAAAGCGAAGATGAGCTTCAGTATGTGACCGAAGGAGGAAATCTTCCTAGTTCTGGGCCAATGATTGGAGGGCATCATGTGATGAGGGAAAAGCCAGCCATGTCTGCCAAGGATGCAGCAGCAGCCATAGGATCCATCTATCCCTGCACTGTTGATGGTTGCGATGAGGCAAGTCTATAATCATATGGCATATCTTAACACTTGTTCAAATATGCTGCTGTTTTCTGTGGTTTTTTTTAAGCCTACTGTGCCTCAAATCTTTTAACACAGATACAATGTACATTTGTTGCCACTTTTATCATCTTCTCTTATCTGTTATTTAGTTCATAAAAAAACATGCAGCATATGTGAATGAGCCGTACGTTGATATAAATCCCACCCATTAGGCTCTTTGTATTGTGTGGATAGCATGTGACTAGGATCGAGCTAGAGAACCTAAACTTATAAACTGATCACAAATTATTAAAAAGGAAATCATATTAAATGTGCATGTGATTGATGAATCTTTCATTGCCTTTGATTGTGCAAGTACAGATGTGTTGGAACTTTTTTTGCGCATGCAGTTGATATTCATATGTGAAGAAAATGCAGCGGCTTACTGTGGCATATCTGAACAAGTCTTTATAGTGTACACATGTACATGTAGGTAGTAGGATGTCAATAATATCTGTAAGGTGCTTAAATATGTTATTTTGTACTAAGCGCTATATAAATCCAGATTACTATTATTATTATTTTCCCCCAAAGTTAAAAGATTGTGTTCTTGTATGTTTACCGAAACTTAGATTTTATTTTCATTTTTGTTTTCAGAATCCTTGAAAAATTATCATTGAAAGTTAGTTTGTATTGATAGATATAATTATGAATGATTATTTTCACTTGTTGTACAACCAGCTCTTCACTAAGATGCAGCAGCTCAGCCAGCACCAACAGCAGAAGCACAAGTCCTTGCGGCCTCATAGCTGTAAAGTCTGCAGCAAGTCCTTTAAACGTCCAGGTCACCTGAGAGATCACATGACCACCCATGATTCTGAGCAGAAAAAGAAGAAGGCAGAGAAGAAGCTGTCTGGAAGCCATTCTTGTCAGCAATGTGGAAAGTCATTTGGCAAGCCTAGTCAACTGGAGAGGCATCTAAGAACTCATACAGGTTTGTGCAAGTTGTCCATCACCTTTGCAGAAATGTTGAAGTACAAACTATTGTCTATGTAGTACCTCTTCATTCTGATATATTTTAATGCAGATTCAAGCAAATGAAAATCTTTTAGGAGTACATCGGCTCACTAATTATATCACAGTGTTTTCAATTCATTCAGTTCAATTAATTCTTTATTCATTCTTCAGGTTAAAAAACATGCATACATTCAAATATATACAAAGCATTTCAATGTAAAATACTACATATCTTAAATGAATTCATATAAAATAACATTAATACGGACCATTATTAAAAGCCTATTGAGGCTGGACAGGTTGATGGTCTCAAGAATTGGAAAGTTATAACATTAATATTTCAGCAGAAGAGGAAAAATGAGGTAAGTCAAATGTTTTTGGGGTGTTTAATTTGAAAGTAAAATAATAAACAACTGATAAAAAAAATATTAAGATATTGATAAGAACATGAGAGGTATTTAAAATTTATTTTAAATGAATTTGTTGTTCGAGATATGGTGACTGTAAGGTTTTACCATGGTTTTCTGTTTGAAAGAGCTCTTAGACATCTCTTATTGAGTGCTGATTTTATTTTGTGATGCCCTTTGGCAGAGCTGCCAACCTCCAGAACAGAAAATCAGTAATCATAAGGCTCAAAATCAGTAATTTGGGGAATAAATCAGTAATTTCCTACGCGGCGCCATGAATCTAAAAAGAAATGCAAGTGGACGTATGCGCGCATGATTATCTGAAAAAATTTGTTGTGATTTTACTCCCACAAAATTGCTAAATATTGATTTTCAGTTCATCACAACACAGAAGTCTTCAATGAAAAATTAGCTTCTATTAAGAGAATACTTGATACTTTTCCATCTTTCTCATGCAGCGAGTGTTGGATGGCCAACATACTGCACAGCACTTGCTACGATAGATGCGCCAAAAAAAAAAAAAAAAAAAAAAAATCATTTTTTTTTTTTTTTTTTTTTTTTTTTTTGTAATCCGTAATTTTTAGACAACATTCCGTACTGCCGTAATGGTCGTTAATTTCCGTACCAATTACGGGAAATCCGTACTAGTTGGCAGCTCTGCTTTGGTACTCTTCTGGTTCCCTTAAGGCATCTAAATGTACGTGTGTTTTCTCTCTGGTTTGCCCAATCATGAGTGACTCAGAATAACACACTAAATTTGAGATGAGGTTCTGTATTTATTGTTAAAACTCACAGTATATCGATTAAAAGTGTTATCATATCTTTCATTTCTTTGTGTTGTTTGTTCAGGTGAGAAACCCTATTCTTGTCCTGAATGCCGCAAGGCCTTCAGTCAGAAGAATTCACTTCAGATCCACATGAATGTCCACACCAGAGAACGCCCTCACAAGTGTCCCTATTGTGATCAGTCCTTCGCCCAGAAAGGTAGGTACCTCAACAATCTAGTCAACCATCAAGCAGATGTGTACTCCCCCCTCCCCTCAACTCCCCTCCCCTCCCCTCTCTTATTCAGAATTTGTAAATGTTGCATCAATTCCCAATGGAAAGTGCTTTGAAAATGCTGTTCTAAAGAGCATTAGGGTAAATATTATATACATGTAGCAATTCCTGGCAGTAACCATGGGCTATGCAATAGAGAAAGGACAAAGATAAACTCTGAAAATTCTCACTCTAGTGATATAAGCTGATTATCACCCCAAAAGACCCTTGGGGGGGGGGGGGGGGGGGGGTGGTTAGATTCCACCCTAGGTAGTTTTCCATTATATATTTACGAACTTGTTGTTTTATCTTGTGCTTTCATGACGTACTTCAGTCCTGAGTCTAGCACATTAGTTGATGTAAAATTTGACATTTAACAATGGGTGACCACGCAGCATCCAAAAACTTCATACTGTGCGCATCAAAATTAGTCTATACGGCACACTCAAAGCCCAAGCAATTGTATATTAAAAATTGCCTCAAGTTAAGAAAACAAATTTTATATTTACATACATATTGAGTTACTCTATTTATGTGTCATTTAAAGATATTTTGATACTCTGGGATAAAAGGGAGGGGGTGTGGACTTCCCCCTCCCCTCCCTGGCTGTGAGATGGCCTAGATAACCTGGCCTTTTTAGGGTTAAATACTGCATAATTTTTTCATTTGATCACAGTTAGTGAATAGATGGTAAATATGGGACTTCCATCATGCCTCCTGTTACATAGATGACTATTAGGTAGGCTTTGTTTCTCCCTTTGTGTACATTGGGGACATTTCAGGTTGCTATTTTCGTTGGTATAGACCTGTTGCTTTATAATCTATAAGTGAAATCTGCTTTTCTGTAATGTAATTGGTGTCCTGATGATTTGTCATGGGTAGATCCTAATTTTCTGTTCTACTGTTTTGCCTATCTCTCTCTCTCTTGTAGGTAATCTAAAGACCCACCTGGTAAGAGCACACAAGCTATCACCTGATGATGTGAATCAAACCAGCGATGCCGTCACTGGGACAACCACCACACAAGAGGATCTTGACATAGAAAGACTCTTCTCAGCATAGTACATCTAATATGTCGTAGACTCCTGTCATAGCATAGCCCCCTAACCCTATCATAACAGACCAGGAGCAATGTCAGTGGGACGACCAGACCAGAGGATTTAGATGCAGCAATAATCTTCTCAGCATAGATCTACCCATGTAATACTCAAAAGGATTAACAAATCGAAAGAATTTGAAATGTTGTGAGAAGGATAGCTGCTCAAGAGGATCTAGGCATTGAACATGTTTATGGAGTCTATCCAAGACCCATTACAAGGTGAACAAAGATTTGATCAATGAGGGCTTTGCTTTTTTTTTTAATTCTCATTTTGCCTCATCTTTCTTTCTCTTTGCTCAACTCCAGAAGATCATCTTTGCAGTAGATTATGAGCATCTTAACTGATATTAGGTATATTCATTGGTGATAAAGTCTTTTCTCAGTTTTCTATACCTAATATAGATAGAGGCACACACAGAGGGTAGTGTTATTGTGAACCTGGGCAGTATTCTGATAAACATGTTATGTACCGGTTCCATTTCAACTTAAACATTATGGTTTGAGTATTTGAATTGAGGGCTGCATATGCAGCTAGGTCATAAATGATTGTCTGTGACATTAACAGAAATTCAGTGTAAAACATGAACCATTTCAGCTTGAACATTATGGTTGATGTATTTGCGTTGATGGCAGCATATAAGGTCAGAAATGTATATTAGAGCTATAGACAGATGATTAATCTGCACTAAATATCTTTTTACTGAACAGGTTTTCAGGATACTGCTGCAGGAGGCGTGGAAAACTGATTTTCCTAATGCTTGTTAATTCACCTTTAAGTAAGCAGTCCAATACGAATTATGAGCAATAAGGATAAACAAGAAATACAGAACCGGTATTCAAAATGGCACCATATAAAGTGATATCTAAGTGCTCTATTTCATGCATTTTAAGATATCAAAACTGAAATATACATTATAATCATGTACACTGACGTATGGCGATAGTAGTTATATATGCAATAAATGGTGTGGGATTTTGGTATTTAATAAATGCATATAAATGGCTGCATTAAAAAAAATACAATTCAGCATGTCCTAAAATTCAATTTCACTTATTTCCCTTGATAGTATTCAGGTTAAAGAACATATTTTGCCTGTAGGATTTGACGGAAGACTCTTTCTTTGGTTACTTTGTTATAAATAAATAAAACCAATATTTACTTGTGCATGAACCCTTGCCGCTCCAGAGCTCACAAGAATTGTGTCGTTATAAATTATTATCATCAAGTCATCTTGAAAGAGATCCATGTGTGTGCATGTCTGTGAAATATATTGGGCACAAATTATCACATGGAAAGAGATATTTGATCATATAATGTCTGAAACATTTGTATTTTATATGATACTTTTCTTTTATATTTACATTTCTATGTGATGAGTTGACTGCTACACCAGCATTCGGTATCAAAATTAAAATCTTTTTCTTGACAAATTATATTAACTTTGTATTTTATGTCTTTTATTTCATGACAATGTGATGCCTAACTAAAGTAATGAAATCGATCAAGTCCTTATATTTGTGTTACTGTTAAATGCCAGCTGGCACTAAGAGAAATAAAAGAAGTGTTTTTTAATGTCCTAGCCTATACATTAGGGTTCACAATTTTGCAGATTAATAATGTACATTTTTCTTCTTCATGTTTGCATGTGTTACTCAAAAGCATTCAGATTTAGGTCTACATTAACTTGGGTTGTGTGTGGTGGAATAGAAGATATATAGAAAATAAGAACTTGGAATAAATGGATTTAAAAAGGATAGGAAGAGAGAGAGATGCAATGGTAATGAGCAGAAGAGAGGAAGAGAGAGAAGAAAAAGAGGAACATACTAGCCCTCTTCAATGCTCTTAATTCCTGAAGAAGAAAAATCTCCTTGGTTTGTAAGAAATGTTTTAGAATGTTTTTTGCAAGAGTGCAACAGTGTTTATGCACAGCAGGAGGCCACAAAAACATTATTATTCGCGCACAAACAAACATACAATCATGCCTTCTCAGACAAGTTAATATTCCTCTGGCCAGGCACACAATGAAATATTGCTCTCCAGATAGTCGTGAAAATACTACACCAATGGGGGAAGGGAAAAAAAAGATGAGAATTAAAAAAATTGCTTTCTTATGGAGTAGGTGAATAAATTACACAATCACACTGCAAAATGAATTCACACAGGAAGAAAAGTAATATCAGGGATATAATGCTTCTTTAATTCACTCCATTTAAATATTATCTCTTTGCATTGAACACAATGATGAAATAAAAGAAGATATGACTGAAGGGGAGCAGAACAAAAAAAATGTAAGTTATCAATATTTATATTTTTTCAGAATGTGTTATACAAATTGTCACAAGATTATGTTATATATTAAACTACTAGATATAATGTTATCTCTTTTTTATACTCTTTTATATTTACACACATAACTACTAGCTTTTTCAAAGCCAAATTTGGAAAGAAAAAAAAAGTAATCAGAATACAGGAAATGGGCATTGTTCAATCAAATCTCTAAATTGAACATTCACAGCATTGAAAAGCAATAAGATTGCATGACACAGTTCAGTCATCAATACAACAACAAAAAAACAAAATGATGTACACAGTGTTTATAAAGGTAGAATAACCATGTAAGTCTGCATCTTGGTGAATTCATTACTTGACACATGTCCTTGTTCTGCACTCGAGCATTCCAAACAAAATTGTTCAGAGATCCTTCAATATAAACAAAATATCTAGAAATGAATAAATGATACACCAACAAAGCCATGACTAGTCCTATTAAAAGCTTTCTATAACGGGTAATTCCATAAATTAGGGACCCACTTTATAACATTTTTGGTGTTCCTGTTACATAAGGTACCCACACGTATTTGTAACTCTGAGTAAAGACTTAAACAGTGGAGTATGATTGTTAAGTGATTCTAGGTATGAGGATGCAATATTATGCTTGCAAATCATTTAAAAATATCACTCCACTATTTAAGTCTTTACCGGTACTCAGAGCCACAAATACGTGTGGGTTCCTTATGTAACAGGGACACCCAAAATGTCACAAAGTGGGTCCCTAATTAATGGAATTACCTGTATGTATGTTGATCCATTCAACACAAATGAATACAGTATGTATCTCATACACAAAAGTCAAATAATGTACACCTATTTTATTAATATTCATATCATGACTGCTATCCCTTACAAAGCACCTTATATTGATGCATACAGACTAGATACGTATTTGTCTTCAATGTTACCCATAACCTTGTGGTTAATGACACCGTGTGTAGTCTACTCACTCAATATAGTTTGTGTATAATTTTTTTTTCTTTAACATAAATTTATAACACATTATACATTTTTATGTCCTTATGCAAACATTTATTTGTGAGTGTGTAAGTGAAATCACACTGCCATACAGGTTAAGTCATGAGTGGAAAATGAACAATAATTTTGCAAGTTAATTTTTATACTCATTTTACAGAGTGCAGTACATTTCACTAATGAACACTCTACAAAACATTGATAAATGTTATGGACGAAGCGTCTACAACATAAAAACAGAAATCAATATAATTAGCCACAAACTCAAACAAAAACATTTATTTGCACAGTGATGGAGGCCACTATTCATATCCCTTTACCGCTAAGTTCAGCAAAAGAGTAATCTCAATCTCTTAGCCAATCGCTTAGCCATTTCAATAAGTCATAGCTTTTTATGAGACGGGGGTTCATACGCAAACAAATGGTAGCACAGAATAAAGTATTGTAATGTGATGCCATTTTACCAACCATACTGCTTATATTCCTCAACCTATTATATATTCAGAATGGTGCTTCTTATATACATGTACATAATCTTGGAAACATATGAACAATGAACATACTGTATTATAGAAATTTATGTGCACAAGCAAAATGAGAAAACAGAGTAAATTTGAATTGAAATAAAAGTTCAATATATGTTACAAATAGCCATGATACATTTTATGTATGAGCATTATGAGCATTTTAATATATTGCAATGATTATGCAAGGTCCCAAAAATGGACCCTAATTACAGAAATACTATGTAAAATAATTTCACATCCTTAGAAATTACAGATATAATAAGCCTCCAACTCAGCCAGTCAATAGTACATAACGGTAAATGTGATTCCAAACTAAAAGAAAAATCTCTGATTTTCATCAAAAATTTAAAATATAAAGTCTTTTAAGTCTCCCAAATTGTTTAAACTGATAACTAGAAAACAAATGGGCATAACATTATTTGTTTTTCATAGATTCAGTCCATAAATTTGTAAATAATGTACAAGTCATCTCATCAAAACAGCTTTCACCAGTATTTTACAATACTGGCATATTCAAAGCAGAGACACTGGTCACTGTATGAAGTAACATAGAGTTGACTTTCATGCATCATTCTCAGGCTAACAACCTTTTTTTAATACAAGTACAAAGTGTCTGAATATAGGTGTCATCACCTTGAGATGAACTAATAACTTTAGTTGACACAAATTAAGAGTTCTGCCTAGAATGACAGTCTGCTACAGACAACATTTAGTTATAGAGTATTAACCTATGTGTAACTTGCATCAGCTTTATGCACAGGTACCTCTAAATCTTTTGATTAATGCAATGATACGGTATGTATGACTCAAATATCCATACATGTACCTAATATGGTAAAAAAGCTTACCGATAACCCTTAAATTATACAACATGCAAGTTTACATGTGTACTTTCCTATGCTGCACATCTATATGCAGAATGTTTTACTTCTGTGACCGTGAATTTTTCTTGCTAGCAAGATGCATTTTATAAATTACTCTAGATGCGATTAAATATTCAGTAAGTCAGTTGAATCAGGAGCCGAGTCCTGCATATTTATTGCTGCATTTTTCCAACTGGATCAATAATTTTCCAATAAATGTAAACAAATATTACTTCACATGTCATATAATTTTGCTTACTTAATATAGACAAAGTTTTGCCTGGCAAAGTACAGATATTTTCAAAGTGTATACCATTTCTCGTCTGATAGCCAACAATATCTCTTCCAAGTCCATACAAAAATCATTCCGCTTAATTCAGCTTTCAACTGCTATCATAGCATTACCGGTAAACAGATTATCTTTGTTGGATTTTACCATCTGAGCTACAAGAAAGAATTTGTATCTGTATTTCCATAGACCATGTAATTTGAAAACTTAAAGCTAACTTTGTACAAAGTTGGTACCTTAAATTCATTGCAGGAATTGTGAAATCAACCAATAGAGTCGTTAGAGACCTGTATTAATCACAACATGATGGCAAATAAGTATAGATATGGAACTTTCCGGCAATATCCGATGTCACACAGGCAAAAATACAGTCCAATAGTGCAATAATCCCAAAATGTCTCATGAGCTAGTCCAGCCAGCCACTCATATGGGTCTCTGCTGTTGCTGCAGTCTACGAAGGGCTGCTTCCAATGCAGCTGCCCTAACCCTCTGTCTCTCATTAACAGCCGCATTACCCCCCGTAGCACGGAAAAACAGAAGTGAATGGTTAGCGGATGGGGGGACAGAGGTCGGACCTGGAGCATGCCTCATTGCTGATGTCTCCTGGCTTGCTGCTGATGGTGGGGGAGTATACATCGATGACGTTGATGGTGGTTGTGAACGTGATGTCCCCTGCTGAGTCTCAGCTGAAGATTCCCTCGTCTGCTTGTCTTGAAATTTTCTGGAAAAAAAGGAAGATATGGATAATTGTTGAATGGAATTTACATTAAAGGTACTATGTCCCATTTGCATGCCCAAAAAATGAAAAAGTTAAATTCCAACTGCATTTGAAAGATAAAACTAATTTAGAACTCCCCTAAAAAAGGTGGGGCTTGAAAATGTCTTCAAGTGGGAAAATAACGACTATTAGTTGTCAAATCGACTTTAGGGCTATAGAGCCCAAAAGTAATAGTCTTGATTTTCAGACAATTGTACTGAATGGTCATATGTTTTATGCTGCGCAAAGATTCAATCAGTTTAATCTTGGCCATCACAAGAAGTGGGTTATTGATGTAGACAAATGCTCATGTACCCTTTACAACTCTTTTCATGTATGTTATTACCAAAGAAGAAAAAAGCCAGTCAGTCACTCAATAGTGTCTGACAGTGAAGTCTAGCAAGTAAACGGGTTTCCTTGCATAATTTGAATATGAGGACACTGCTAACGTTTAAATTTCACAGATAGGACATACATGACATATTCATAATTCCTGCAAAGTTCTACAGCATTTGAGGTTGGCTGCAAAAGGGACATTGTACCTTTAAGGGAGTTTTTAAAAATATCTCATTAAGGAAAAGTTTTCCACAAGAATTTCACAAACATAAAGAAAAGATATCAACTCCAGCAGTTTGTTACCAACTTCCTCTATTTGTATGTCTTTTTTCCCCCTTCTCTCTCTCTCACCCTCTCTCTCCCCCTCTCTCTCTCTCTCTCGTATATATATATATATATATATATAAAAGTGTGAGAATTCTCAACTGTGACATGACAACGGGTGTTCCAGAATATGTAGGCGTTAAGAAAATGGTCTAGGAACGTGAAGAAGGCCTCACAAGCCGAAAGCTCGTAATAAACTTGCAAAGTACAGCTACGTCTCACGTTCCTAGACCTTTTTCTTCACGCCTATATATATATATACAGTCTATCTTCCTCACCTTCTGGCTAGCTGTAAAAGCTTTTCTTTCCTTTGTCTGAGGATCGTTTCTCTTTCTGAAGATGATTTAGAGAATCGACTAGAATAACTTGGGAAGCCACCACTGAGATCCGAGTCTTGTGCTCCTGCTGCAGAATCCGAGTTAGATGCGCTGTTAGAATGGATAGTAGAAATAATCATAATAAAAATAATGAATTTAAAAACATGGTTTTATCTCTCTACATCAGTCCATTTGAACTATGCTTGTCCAAGTATACATATTCATCTATAGCTGCAGTTTTAAATACTTGAAAGATGAAGTCAAGTACAAAATAAAACAATAATTACAAACATGGTTAATTTGGTAACCCTTATCACAAATATTCAATGGGAACTTTCAGCCCTGTATAGTAAAGAATGTGAAAGTAACAAGATATACTGGCTTATTCACTTGACTCTCCATCAACAGATCGAGGGTTCAAATCCCAACCCAAAGCATATTTCCTTAGATAAGCAATTTCATGCACATTTTTCTCTAGTGACTAAGCTCTTATATGGGTACCTCTATCTGGTGGGAAGCATTCCACTACAGCGCACTATGCGCTGATGAAAAACGATTAAGATTAAACCAGGGTAATAACTACCAGTCGGTAGAGCAGTGGTCTCGTAATCAGGTGACCCGGGTTCGAAATCAAGGCGATGCGCTAGTGCCCTTTGGTAAGGCATTAATCCTCACTACCAGGTCCCTCGGAGAGGACCTAAAGCCGTCGGCCGTCTGAATGCTTACTTACAAGCATTTATGCTTTCTTAGTAGTCAGGTAAAGTAATCATCACATCCATACCAAAGCAAATTGGATGTGTATAGAGACATTATAGCATGATGTGATATGAGCTGCATAAGAACAGAATATTGTATAACTCTAAGGAAGCCTACCCAGACTCGGGCCTGGTCCAATTAGCTGCATTATCCTCTGATCCCTCCATTCCTCTGGTGGTGATATCACTCGGCCCTTCCTCTTCTCTATGATGCCTAGCCTGTCTGTAGAGTAATCCACCGTCCTCATCTACATCTTCTGCTTGGGTAGGTTGGAAGGCTTGGAAGGTTCCTGGAGGCACTTGGGCTGGTTGGTCTGTAGCCTCTGCATTGTTATCACCAACCATTCCCATCGTTGTCTAGTAAAGGCATTTCAGAGGAAAAATCAAATAATGTTTCCAGTGTTTTTCAAGTTGTATTTAAAAGAATAGCAATGCAAATTTCTAATAGAAAATTAAATTAAAATGTACCTACATCATTTTTCTGTTTCATAGTCTTTAAAATAAATCAGTACTGAATAGCTAAAATCAATATCATGTTCCTTTTGATAAACAAAAAAATTGTTTAAGTTCATTGCCTCTGAAAAATTCAATTAAATGCAATACTGACAATGATTTCCTTAGTTCCCATCATGTTTTTAATGTCTATGATAGAACAACTGACCAATGGCAGGTGGATGATTGAATTTATACAATTACAATGCAACTTATTTCTTCATTTGGGGTAACACCTACATACATCATTTGCTTATCCCATCCTTAAAGATCTGTACATCCAGCACCTGGTAATGGGTTTTATTTTCTCTGAAGGGACTTACCACTCTACCCTCTAGTATGTTATCCACTGTCACTTCAATGGATCTTGTCACACGAAGGTCTTCTAAGACAGCTCTTGTAGGTACATTGGGAAACATTTGGCTGACTTGCCTTGCCTGGGAAAACATAGAACAAAATAACAAATTTATCATCATCATACTGTTAGTTGAAGTAACTGGAAAACTAGATGGAACCAGCCAAAAAAATACATGGGGGCGGAGGGCGGATTCGCCCCGGAAACACCATAAACAGCCCCCGAAATAGGCTCAAAACCCGATTTCGGGGGCGACATCAAAAAGTGAAATGATCTCAAATCGCCCCCGTAACGATTACGAGCGGCCGCGGCTCTCTTCTTGCTTCGTATTCATTGTGTGCATTTCTTGGTCCGCGCGCTGAATCTCCGTTTAAAATTGTAAACACAAAAATCGGTCGTAAAAGAACTCGAACCATATTCCATTACCTTACCTGGCTTACCATGTCGCACGCAAGTACGCCAAAACACGTACATTTTCGCAGTTGCGAGATCGAGACGGAGCGTAGGGGTCAAGTTTTTGGCGGTCGATTTTGTTTTGGTAGATCATATTAGCTGAACCTAGACCCAAACATCGCTGCAATCTGCAATCAATTTCCCTCACGAATTCACGATTGCCGCAATTTTATAAAGTTTCCATAAATAGAGGTATGAAATTAAAACCTATTTTGTGATTAATCTCGCCATGTCAACGTAATTTTGATAATCATTTCTTCAAAGTAAAGAAAATCAGACAAAATCACCGTGACTGACACGCATACGCTGCGCTGCAGTTAACTCCAGGAAGCTCCGACACCGGCACCGCAGGCGTGTCTTACGCCTGCGGTGCGGGTGTTGGAGATCCTGGAGTTACGCTGCAGTTACGCTGTGTGTGTGAGAGCTGAGCTAGCTGAGCTCGAGTCGAAGTGATTTGACACTTTGAAATTGTTATCTGTTGGTTTGCATCATTATTGCCGCGATTTCAATATTGTTTCATGAATAGATGTACGAAACCTGAGCTTAGAATTAGTAAGAGTATTACTAAAGTCTACGTTTTTAAACAACTGTCTGATTTTCTTGTGAAAATTTTACTTTGAAAAATGATCATCGAAATTCATGGCCAGAAATAATCACAATCTAGGGTCTATTATGTTACAGTTCTTGCATCAAATCAATGCATGAAAACTTAGTTATTGAACTAGAAAAAGGGGTTTCTTTTTTAATAGGCAATTATGAAGCACGAAGCCCGAAACCTTAGCCTACTAAACAAATCTCAACAAACTGTAGGCCTATCCTTTTATGAATTAATGAAAAAGTAGCCCCAGAAAAAAGAGCCCCCGAAATGGAAAAAAGAGCCCCCGAAAGTTGAAAAAGTAGCCCCCGAAAATTTCCCAAAAATTTGAAATTGAGCCCCCGAAATGAAAAACTTAATTTTTTGCCTGGATGGAACTTCGACTGCGCGCAGTCAAAAGTGATGCCTCCGTCAAAACGGAAGAAATATTTCAAATTCAAGTTCGGTTGTAATCCATTAACAGGTTCTCAGAATATCGTGATTACAAGCTATTTCACATATACATGTATGACTCTTTGATCTTTGAACTCATGATCCCAAATGCAAAATACATACATGTCTTGAGTTTGATGGTAATCCATCCATCGGTTCTAATGATAATGCAATCACAAGCTATTTTTGCATACATAATGAGCCCCATGACCTTTGACCTCATGACCCCAAAATCCAATCAATTCATTGGCTCTGCAAGATACATACATGACCAAAGTTTGGTAGGAATCCATCAGTCGGTTCTTGAGATAACGCGATCACAAGCTATTTTTGCATACATAATGAGCCCTGTGACCTTTGACCTTTGACCCCAAAATCTAATCAGTTCATTGGCTTTGCAAGTTACATACATGACCAAAGTTTGGTAGGAATCCATCAGTCGGTTCTTGAGATAACGCGATCACGAGAACGGGACGTACGTACGTACGGACGGACGGACAACCCGAAAACATAATGCCTCCGGCTACTTCGTAATGGAGGCATAAAAAGAGAGCCCAACTATTTTACATCACCTAACTTGAAAGATATATTTTTTTACCATTTCCATATGGAATTCTGAAATTATTCTGGTAGAATGTCCTATCACATCAAAGAAAAAATGGTGAATGAGGAGAATAAAAATGTAGTATCACAACAATATCAAGTTAACTTTGGAAAGCTTCAATCTGCATGGAAGATAGACTGCTATTATAGTGATATGACACGTGTGGAATTGTTCAAAATTTGGACAGTCTCCATCTTGTCCACACAGATTCTACCTAAGAACTTTGAGAGATACTACATGAAGACTAGAGATGAATTCAATGCATTTGAAAACAGGTTGCAAGATGCAAACTCAAATTTACATGAAGATGAGTCATGCACAACTCATCAACAAAGACATTTCATAACCTCATCATATGATCCTCACTCGGATATACATCGGATTACATCCACATATATCATTAAGCTTTACCATTAAGACTTACCATATTATCGAGCTGTGAGGTATGAGCTGCTTGAGGACCTACTACATGTGCATGGGTCACTTCTACTGAGAAACTAGGAAGCCAGCTGAATATACGGGATCCTGCAAAGGGTAACAGAAACATCTACAGATTGAATTTTCTCACTCTCTAATGTTCTGGTAGGAAACAGGTTAATTTTAATTGGCTGAAGAGACATTTTACTATCAATACCAGAATGGAAACTTATTCAAAGATCATCACTTAGCAGGGTCTTGAGTCATCAGATGGATCATTATTTTGTGCCATCACACAACTTTTTCCCATCATGTGTAATTTTGAGTACATTGTCACAGGGCCCTGTCAGGCTCTTTATAGTGTATAAGTCATGGAGCATGTCATGACTTAGAAGATATTCCATGGCTAGGTTTTAACCAACATTATGGACCAACAAGAGACCTATACTCACCATCAAAATGAAAGAAGTGATTTCTGTGTGGTTGGTTAGGTCTAGCCTCTCCCCCTCCCATCATAGCTGCAGCTGGGTTAGGTCTGGCACCATGCCCCCCTGCTCGAGTAGGACCCCTCCCCGGGGTGGGACGGGATGGGGTAGATTGGATGGTCAGAGACTGACGACAGGTAGGACAAGATGTCTCATGCTCCAACCAGGAACGCAGACAGGCACTGATCAGAGAGAAAGAGAGAAATAACAATCAATAATATTTGATGGTGAACCACCTGCCACTATTTACTCAAAGTGCAAGTTCTTCACTTTCACAATTTCAACACTCTACCTGATACATAGAATTCTTGTTGTCATATGATGATATCAATGACTCCAAAACTCAAGCACAGTGTCTTTTTTTTTTTAACATGATTGTGATATTTCGACAAAATAACACATAATTGTGGCACATGTTCCCCATTTCAAATGATTATCTGGTTATTACTAAGTTCTTAACTACAGGCAATAAGACATTATAGTCAATTCCACAACTTAACTTTTTTTTTTAATGAAAGTGCACACATTCAACAAAGATGTTGCTTTGATTGATGACTTACTCATGGAAGAGATGATTACATGGGAGCTTCCTTGCTCCTTTCAGTTCTTCCCAACAAATAGCGCAGTCATCATTGTTTGCTACAAGCTCTTCTTCAGTAGCTCGGGGAAACCTACAGAATGTAAACAAAAGAAATCAAGTCACCATCACCAATTAAATAAGATAATCAGAATTAATTTCCAAAAGGATCATCAAGCACTGGAGGGATTAATGTCATCTATACCTACTGGTTTAAGCAAAGATGGGTGCATGGAGTAGGATATTGTAAAACACAGAGTTTATTGACTTTTTGCCACAAGAACAGTTGACACTACCAGTTAAAAAAGTTCATTCTAAGTTTGATTTAAACAAATACATAATAATTTGATGTGAATTTCGTCATAAGCAGAGCTGCCAACCTCCAGAAAAGAAAATCAGTAATCACAAGGCTCAAGATCAGTAATTTTGGGTATAAATCAGTAATTTCCTATGCGGCGCTATGACTCTAATAAAAACGGCACGCCAACATTGCACAGACACATGATTATCTGAAATTTTTGGTGATTTTACTCACACAAAGTTGTTAAATAATGAGTTTCATATCATCACAACACAGTCTTCCAGGAAAAATGGGGGGAAAAAATATATATATTAAAAAAAAAAAAAAAAAAAAAAAAAAAAAATCATTTTTTTTTTTTAATCCGTAATTTTAAACAACATTCCGTAATGGTCGTTAATTTCCGTACCAATTACGGGAAATCCGTACTAGTTGGCAGCTCTGCATAAGTGCCTTTGGAAGATTACAGAGAAACAAGGGTGCATTGGGAGGGGAAGAGGTAGACAAGTAGTAATTAACAGGAAAAAAGAGGTATCAACCCATGAAAAGATTATAAAGCATGCTTCAGTTAAAATAGGAAGAAAATGATGAATGAATTACCGGAAGAATTTTGTTGGCTTCAATAGTATTGCTTATCCATTATTTTTAATTTTGTTTTTGATCCAATAATATTTTTACATTCAACATAAACATAAAATAATATACAGACATTTATATCCATGTAACAACAATAAATCAAAGAAGAAATCAAATGGATCTATAGTATAAAGAATAGAAAACATTGGCAATGGTCAAAATACCAGATTATACTGACTGCTCACTCACCTTGCTTCCATATTAGCAACCACCCTTCTGTAGTTCCTATGTCTCTGGACTCTACGTTGGATCTCATAGTAGAGGTGTCTCAGCTGCATACAGATCAACAGGCTTGCCATACTCAGGAACACATTCACCCATAACTATCAACAAATCAATAAACAAAATATTTCAAACCTGTAAATCAATAAATAAAATATTTCAAACCTGTATTTTCTCAGGCACTGTTTATCAGGCATGAGATGTGTTACTCCTACCCACCAGGCCACCACCCCCCCCCAAAAAAAAGTAATCATCCAAGAATTGAAAATTAAAAAGCTAATCAACTCCATTGTTTTCATATAAAAAAAACAGAATCAGGCTTTGAATAGCAAGATGCAATTTTGAAGGCATGCACATATAGATGTTCTCAAGGAACAAGCTGTGCATTTTTAAAACTGAAGAGCGCGTATAAGCTCCAAAAATCACAGAGATTAAATAATAGAATAACAAAACATCTGTTCTTTTTCACTGCAAACATCTTCAAGAGACAGTGTTTTCACATATTACCATCATCAGTTTACATAATAATATGTACCACTTTATATAGCGCAATTCCTGTCCTAAGACATATCAGTGTGCATTACATAAATTACATAATTATTACCCTAACTTAAACTCCGGCCAGCCGTTATCAGCGCACAGTGCATTTTGAGGAATAATCCTACCAGGCACCTATTTACCTCACCTGGGTCGAGTGTGGCAACTGTAGATTAATGTCTGGCCAAAGAACATTAGTGCCGTGACAGGACTCGAACCGAGGACATTGTGATCAACAGTCCGGTGACTTATCCACTCACCCACGACACCTTTACATGGTATTACTTACTCAAAATAATAGAAATTAATTGTAATAACTGTAAACGAACCAGCATGTGGAGATGGTGCACAAAATCCAGTGTAAGGGTGAAAAGTTCGAGGACCAGCTCTGTGTGGTAAATAAGACTCCCTCTGTTCTCCCAGACTCCCTCATGATGTAGGTCATACAAGTGGATTGCATACCTACACAAGAACATATAATGAAAGGGTCATACAGGTGGATAGCATACCTACACAAGAACACACAATCAAACGGTACTACAGTGCGAGTCAAAAAAAAAAAAAATTACACCTAGAAAATTGCTAATTATTTTATAAATCATCTATGGACAGTAAATTATTATACATCCTATGAAAGAGTGTTTTATCCCAAACCATTTAGTATCATTTTTGTGTGGTATGTGTTCACGCTTGGATGAACAAGAGGCATTGTTTGCGATAGTGCAAAATTGACTTGCGCCAAATTTGCCTGTGTGATGTTTGAATAAAACAATTGGGATTTGGGTATTAATTCGGTCATTGCCCTCACTTTAATCCCAACATATCACACACTGTAGGCATCACTTTGGCGCAAGTCGATTGTTACAAAAATGACACTCTTTCATAAGATGTATAATAATTTACTGTTCATAGAAGACTTTTAAAATAATTAGCAATTTTCTAGGTGTAAACTTTTTTTGACTCACACAGTATATACTTTTCTCCCATAAAGGATATCCACAAAGAATGAATACAACAAAAGGTAGTATTTTGAAAGAATTTGAAGAACACACAAATGAGATGTAGTATACTGATATCTGGAGGATTCATTTACCTGTAGTTTTAAAATTCAGATTTTTCAAATCACTATTTGGGGAAGGGGAATGGTTAACAACCAACCTGAAATCTTCAAATGGAATTATCACTATACATATTACTCAATTATTAAATGACATTGACTTCTCAAACAATGCATTATTTCTATATCTTACAATTCAGATTGAGGACTTTCAATCTACTCTACACATATTCCACACAAAGAAGAAATTATATTCCTGCATATATACCGTAATTAACGTTGTATAAACCGCCCTCGTGTATTTTTTTTTTTTGGTCGACTTCTTTTTGCCGACTCTGTCGGCAGCAAGTCTGGTCCGTGTTAAAAACAACCACGCGGGAAGGCCTTTTATTTAAATGCGAGGTGCAGCTGAATGTGTAAGATCATTAATGTAAAAAACAGTAGAGGACCTAGGATAGAACCTTGTGGTACAACATGTAATAGAAGATTTTTTTTTTGGGTTTACCGTGTATAAACCGCACCCCCGACTTTGAATTTTTTTCGGCGGCAAAAAGGTGCCGGTTTATACACCGTTAATTACGGTATGTATAATCACTTCTCTGATAGAATAAAAGAAAAAGAAGAAAGAAAAAAAGAGACTGCCCTTTAAGTTAAATTGCTCAAATATTACAAAGAGGAAATTAGATCAGTTAGAGATGATTGTATACATGAGCATTACATGTGAACGTCACAGAACAGAACCATTGACACAGTACAGGAAATAGATACAATGACAATGAGAGGAAAATTAAAAGGCAGAAGGTTGATCTCGCTGAAAGACAGGAAGATATAGCTGATAGATATAAAGTGTACTTACCTTGCGAGCACAAATATAGCACGAATGCTCACCAGAATGCACTGAAATATGGAGAGGGGGAAAAAAAGTATACATTAGAATAATATAAGCTATTGGGCCTAGGATAAATTGATATAAAATTCCCCAAATACTGTTCATAACAAATTAGATAATTGATTCTGAATTCTCATATGAAATACTGAGTAGTCTCTCAAAATGTAGTACTTTTGTTGAATAATTAAAATACATTTATCTCTTCATATTCACATGCATGGTACATAAAACAAACCTAGATGGAAACCAACATGTAGGACCTCTTCATGGGTAGTGGATTTGTGGATAAACAATGGTATTTGTACCATGTGCTTATTATAAACTGGTCTACTAATTCATTTCTTAGACATCATATAAAATTTGGAAATTATAAATAATAAATATCAAGTATCCCCCATTTACTAACAGCACCTAACTAAATATGTTTTATACATGAATTCTGCACCACAGTATAAAGGTGTGTAAATTCCGGTAACAAATACATTTTTCACCTTTCACAATCCCTGAATTAAAGCCCCACTGCACTACTTATAGCTTCTTGCGTCCTCTATATAGCAAACAATGCCTAATCGGTGTCTATTGGTCCCCCATGATCCCCTTTTTCTTATGTTAATTGAGAGCTGAATTGATGAGATAACCACCTGTCAGTGACCTTGCAGGGTGGTCAAATCTCCCCCCCCCCCGCCAAACCAGTACAGACAGGCTTAAGGAAAATGTTCTATTCTCACCTCTGCCAACATAAAGAAGAGGAGATTCCAGTCTAAATCGTAACAGAGATAGAAGCTACCGGCCATGAGCGCACATGTTACAGTCAAGATGAGACACAGTAGACTGATCACAAGACTGTGTGTCTTGGTGGATGTCGTCGGAGAGAAGGCAAGCTGTGGGGTGAAAAAAGAATAAAGAGAAAGTTATCAAACATACTGCCTACAAATGTAAGAGAGAGAGAGAGAGAGAGAGAGAGAGAGAGAGAAAGAGAGAAAGAAAGAAGAAAGAAAGAAAGAAAGAAAGAAAGAAAGAAAGAAAGAAAGAAAGAAAGAAAGAGAGACAGACAGACAGAGAGAGCAGGAGAAAGTAGAATACAGAGATACATACATAGAAGGGGGGAGGTGATTCAGATGAGAAAGAATGAAGAGAAGGTTATCAAACATAAAGCCTACAAATGTAAAGAGAGAGAAAGAAAGAAAGAAAGAAAGAAAAAGAGAGAGAGAGAGATAGAGAGAGAGAGAGCAGGCAAAACGAGAATACAGACAGAGAAAAAGGGGGGGGTGGGGGGGGGGGGGGGGGGGGAGGTGATTCAGACAGATAAGAAGTAGAAATCCTAGGAAAATAAAGCACTGCTTCTACTCTAGTAGAGTCAATTTATGCAAAAGGTGGGTTAAGTGTGTACAGTGTGCACTCTTACAAAATATTGGCTAAAATAACAAAACACTTGATTCCATGAGAAAAAAAACAGAGAAGTTTTCATGAACATTGTAGAAAGATGTACACAAGTGTTTTAGTTAATGTCTTTATAATCAAGCATTTCAATCATATCAGACCATATAAGCTGGTAGACATACTCTAACTGCAAGAAATATTGGATCAGTTATGATCTTCATAAGGCCTAAATAAAAAGATGTTGTATTGTCCTTTGCGACCGACCCAAATATCTTGAAATCTACCGTCTGCTTTTTAAAGTTTTTGTTGTTGTTACCGTTTGTTAGAAGAAAAAATATTAGAGCATTCCAATATCAGCCCCAAGTGGGAGGGAAAAAAAAAAAAGTTTTAAAAAAGAAAAAGATTTCCGACCGACCCGACCCATGTTTCGGCACCTAAAGCCAATACAACATCTTTTTTTTTAGGCCTGATATATGAACTCATATCTTAGAAAATATGAGGTTTATGTACTCACATATTCAAATCTGTCCTTGGATAGTTGAGCAAAGCCATGAAGGAAGGCTAGAATAGCGAACCATCCAACCCAG